>CAUYLG010007735.1:0-15492 GCA_963573385.1 Cacajao melanocephalus
AAAAAAAAAAACAGAAGCCGCAATTTTCGTCTCTGATAAAACAGACTTTAAAGCAACAAAGACCATAAGAAACAAAGAGGGACATTACATGGTGGTGAAAGGATCAATGCAACAAGAAGAGCTAACAATCCTAAATATATATGCACCCAGTACAGGAACACCCAGATACATAAGGCAGGTTCTTCATGACTTACAAAGAGACTTAGACTCACACACAATAATAGAGGGAGACTTTAACATGATATTGTCAATATTAGACAGATCAACGAGATAGAAAATTAACAAGGATATCCAGGACTTGAACTCAGACCTGGAACAAGTAAACTTAACAAATATTTACAGAACTCTCCACCCCAAAACATACATTTTTCTCAGTATCACATTACACCTATTTTAAAAGTGACCACATAATTGGAAGTAAATCACTCCTCAGCAATTGCATAGCATTTCACAGGTTTAAATAAAATATTGCTTGGCTGCTTGTTTGTTATTTTCATCCCTTATTCCTTCCTGTCTCCCTTGTTAAGCACAATTATTGGCATAAAAGAGGTTTTTAATATCCATTTTTAGACTACATTCTAGCCTGGGCAATAGAACAAGAATCCCGTTCTCTCTCCCTCTTTGTCTTCCTCTTTCTTTCTCTCTTACATTCTTTTTTTTTCTTTCTTTCACTCTTTCTTTCTTCTTTTCTCTCTTTTTCTTTCTTTCAAAAAAAAAAAAAAAAAAGAAATCACCTGAAGGTATAAAACTGACTGGTAACAGTAAGTCACACAGACAAATACAGAGTATTGTTATTACACTGTAATTGTGGCATGTAAAGTACTCATAGCTTGACTAGGAAGACTAAAAGATGAGCCTATCAAAAGTAACAACTATAGCAACTTTTAAAGACAGTATAATAAGATATAAATAGAAACAATGAAAAGTTAAAAAGCAGAGGGGATGAAGTTAAAGCGTACAATTAATACTAGTTTTCTCTTTGCTTGTTTTTGCAATCACAGTAGTCATCAGTTTAAAATAATGGGGTTTCCAGGTGGCAGTGGGTAAATATTAAAATAAAATAATGGGTTATAAGATGTTATTTGCAAGTGTCATGGCAACTTCAAATAAAAAAACCTACAACTGATACACAAAAATATAAAGAAATAAATCAAAACATACTACCAGAGAAAATCACTTTCACAAAAAGGAAGACAGGAAGGAAGGAAAAGACCACAAAACAACCAGAAAGCAAATAACAAAATGGCAGTAGTAAGTCCTTATTAATAATAACATTGAATATAAATAGACTAAACTCTCCAATCAAAAGACATAGGGTGGCTGAGTGGAAAAAAACACAAAAACCACTATCTGTTTCCTACAAGAAACACACTTCATCTACAAAGACACATATAGACTGAAAGGGATATAAAATTATATCTCATACAAATGGAAACCCAAAAGAGCAGGAGTAGCTATACTTCACACAAAACAGATTTCAAGACAAAAACTATGAAAAGAGACAAAGTATGTCATTGTATAATGATAAGGGGATCGCTTCAGCAAGTGTATATAACAATAATAAATATATATGCACCCAACACTGGAGCATTCAGATATGCAAAGCAAATGTTATTAGAACTAAATAGAGAGAGATAGACCCCAATACAGTAATAATTGGAGATTCCAGCACCCCACTTTTATCATTGGACAGATTATACAGATCAGCAATGAAACATTGTACCTAATCTGCAATATAGAGCAAATGGACCTAATAGATATTTACAGAACATTTCATCCAATGAATGCAGGATATACGTTCTTCTCCTCAGCACATTGATCATTCTGGGAAGGCTGTGGAGAAAGGGGGACCCTCATACACTGTTGGTGGGAAGATAAATTATGTTCCACTATGAAGGTTCCTCAAAAAACTAAACGTACAACTACCATGTGATGTAGCAATCCACCTGCTGTGTATGTATGCAAAAGAAAGGAAATCAGTATGTCGAAGAGCTATCTGGTGTCCTATGTTTGTTGCAGCACTGTTCACAATAGCCCAGATTTGGAAGCAACCTAAGTGTCCATCAACAGATGAATGGATAAAGAAAATGTGGTACATATACACAATGGAGACATAAAATTTAGCCATAAAAAAGAATAAGATCTTGTCATTTGCAACAACACAGACAGAACAAGTACATTATGTCAACTGAAATAAGCCAGGCACAGAAAGATAAATTTCATATGTTCTCATTCATGGAAGCCATAGAGTAAAATAATGGAACTCATGGAGACAAAGAGTAGGATACGGCTGGGCGTGGTTCATGCATGTAATCCCAGCACTTTGGGAGGCCAAGGCAGGCGGATCACTTGAGGGCAGGAGTTTAAGACCAGCCTGGCCAACATGTTGAGACCCCATCTCGACTAAAAATACAAAAATTAGCCAGGCATGGTGGCACATGCCTGTAATCCTGGCTACTCGGGAGGCTGAGGTAGAAGAATTGCTTGAACCCAGGAGGCAGAGGTTGCAGTGAGGTGAGATCGTGCCACTGCACTCCAGCCTGGGCAACAGAGTGAGACTCCGTCTCAAAAAAAAAAAAAAAAAAATATATATATATATATATATATATAGAGAGAGAGAGAGAGAGAGAGTAGGATAGTTACTAGAGGGTGGAAAGGGTAGTGAGGGGAGGGAATGGGGATGGTTAATGGGTACAAAAATGTAGTTAGAATGAATAAGATCTAGTATGTGATAGCACAACAGAGTGACTATAGTAGGCAATAATTTATTGTACATTTAGAATAACTGAGGGAATACAACTGGAATGTTTGTAACACAAATAAATGGTGAATGCTTGAGGTGATGGATACCCCATTTACCCTGATTTGATTATTACACATTGTATGCCTGTATCAACGTATCTCACATATAAATATATACATCTACAATGTGCCCATAAAAATTTAATAAATTTTAAAAAACCCCAAAATGGCTTATGTCCCAAAATATTTTATAGCTGGTGTCTTCAAATGTTCGCACAAGTTATTACTTGTAGATTGGCATTTCCTTCCTAGGCAATTATCTGTTCTTGGCAATCAGCTTAAAAACATTTGCAGTTGCCAGGCATGGTGGCTCACACCTGTAATCCCAGCACTTTAGTAGGTCAAGGCGGGGGTGGGGGGAATCATCTGAGGTCAGGAGTTCAAGACCAACCTGACCAACACAGTGAAACACCATCTCTACTAAATAGAAAAAGTCAGCTGGGTGTGGTGGCACATGCCTGTAGTCCCAGCTACTTGGGAGGCTGAGGCAGAAGGATTCCTTGTACCCAGGAGGCTGAGGTTGCAGTGAGGCGAGATTGCACCATTGCACTCTAGCCTGGGCTACAAGAGTGAAACTCCATCTCAAAACAAAACGAAACCCAAAACCAAACAACAACAACAACAAAACATTCGCAGGGACAAGGGAGGTGAATTGTTCAGTTTTGGACACAGAGGAACCTATTAAATTGATTCTGGTGGTCCTGCATAGACAGAAGTGGCCTGAGACATTCTTCAGAATGTGACATCCATGCCCATTAAAAAATTCTCTGTGAATATAGTCATAACCAATAGATTTATGAATCACCCCCCAGGTATTCACTGAGCACAAGGCAAATTATGCAGTAACAAAGTAAATAGACTCTAGGCAGTGTCCTCTAGGAATTAAAATGGGAAACAGACACTATTCTCACAGTCAAAATAGCATACCATTAATTCCAGGTGAGTGCTTCCAAAAGCTGGCTGGCCATCAGAAACCCCTGGGGAATTCTTTTTTTTTTTTTTTAAGAGACGGGGTCTCACTATGTTGCCCAGGCTGGAGTGCAGTGGCTCTTCACAGGGGCGATCCCACTATTGATCAGCACGGGAGTTTTGGCTTGCTCCGTTTCCAACCTGGGCTGGTTCACCCCTCCTTAGGCAACCTGGTGGTCCCCTGCTCCCGGGAGGTCACCTTATTGATTCCGAACTTAGTGCGGACACCCGATCGGCATAGCGCATGAGAGCCCAGAACTCCTGGGCTCAAGCGATCCTCCCACCTCAGCTTCCCGAGTAGCTGGTACTACAGGCACACGCTACTGTGCCCGGCGGGAATTCTTAAAATATAGATTCCTAGGGCCCACCCGGACTAAAGAGAATCCAGGGGCGAGGTTGAGTTGGGGTTCTAGAAAATTATTCCCACTGTTTTCAATAATCTTGTGATTTTTCCTGGGTCCTGGATTTTTCCTGCTGCTATTTACCTTCTTAAATATTTCTGCCTATCAGATAATAGGGTGAAGCAAGGAGTTAAGTTTGTTTCCTACAAGCGGGAATACAAGGCTGAACCCATTGGTTAAAATACGAGGCTTGGAGCTGCTAATGGGACAGAGGAGGTTGTTATAGAAAATGGCATCATGTCACCAGGCACAGTGGCTCACACCTGTAATTCCAGCACTTTGGGAAGCTGAGGCAGGAAGATTGTTTGAGGCCAGTTCAAGACCAGCCCTGCCAACATGGTGAAACCCCATCTTTACTAAAAAAGTTAGCCAGGTATGGTGGTGCACACTGTAATCCCAGCTACTTGGGAGGCTGAGGCATGAAAATTGCTTGAACTTGGGAGGCAGAGGTTGCAGTGAGCTGAGATTGTGTCACTGCACTCCAGCCTGGGCAACAGAGCAAGACTCCATCTCAAAAGAAAAAACAAGAATAAAGAATAGAAAAGAAAATGGCAACATGTTGTATCAGGCGAATGGCGGAATGGGCAGAATATCCATTCCATGAATATTTATTGAATACCTACTTGAAAATGCTAAAAAGTCGCAGGCTAAAGATACAGAGAGGAAAAGATCCATTATTTCTCCTCAAGAGGCTCATAATTTAGGGGATGGACTTGCAGTTGCCTGATGTTGTTGTAGTAAGTGCATGCCAGAGCGATGCGTGGAATAGCGTGGGAGCTGAAGGAGGGCACTGATGGGGAAGGCTTTACTGACGTCCAGCTGTGCTGTGACTTGAGGCTTTTGATTTAGCAGGTAGATAATGGTGGAGGTAAAATGCTAAGTAGTGGGACAATATGTACAGAACTAGAAAAGGGGGATGGCAAGTCATTTGTTGTGGCTTTATTAGAGGGCATGTGCAGAAAGCATGAGAAATGAAGCTGGAGGGAGACTCAGGGACCAACTCATAGAGGGCTTTGTGTGCTGCTAAGAAACTTAAGTTTTATCTTGAAGATAATGACATTGAACAGTTTTGAGCAGGGAAGTGCCATGATCAGACTTTTATATTAAGTCCTTCTGGTAGCTATGTGGATTGAATACTGGGGGGACAACTGGAGATGACAAGATCAGCCAGAAGGCTGTTGCTATAGTTCAAGGAAATTGATAAGCACTTCAGGTAGGTCAGTGGCAGAGGAGTCAGGTTAGCCCTTTTTGTTCAGGGATGCCAGGTTAGATAAAACTCAACCATGTCATCCTACTACATTAATTCAATAAACATGGGTGGAGGGCATCCTGCGACAGACAGTGCTGGCTTCTTTGATTGCTCCTTAACAAGTAGTATAGTAGCTTTCTGAAATTCTATGTAACTGCTTCTTGAAATGTCAAGATATTGAACTAGAGATCTGGTATTAAACTTGCATATATCGGAACTGACAACATTTCTCAAGCTCCAACTCTGTATATTAGCTGTCACAGGATTTCCTGTTATTAAACTTCATCATCCCACACTTGTCTCTCTTATCTAGATCAAATTCCACTTTAATTGAGCCCTGAAACTAGACATCATTTCAAACATGCTATCCTTCATAACTGACTGCAATGCTTTACATAGTTTTAACTCATGCATACTGACCCTATGAAAGGACGTTCAATTAGGATGTCTTGGAAAGGGAGCAGGTGACAGACATTACATAAACAGGCTGTTTATGTAATGTGGGGAAGGGAGGGAGGGAGAGAGAGAGACTCTCTCGAGTGTGTGTGTTGGGTGGTGTTTATCCACGAAAAGAGGCAAACTGAGGGCCATGAAGTAATGCTGGGAAGGAATGATTATTAACTGGATTCTGGGGTGCATGGGATACCCACACCAGTGTCTAATGCTCTTAGTTCCTTACATTTTTGGAATGTCTCCACGAGAAGAGTTTTGCCTGAGTTGTCCAAGCCAATAATAGGTATGGTCACATTCCTAGAAATGAAAAAAGAAAAACGAGCCAAAGTCTTAAAACAACAGTTAGGTTTTAGGCTAAACATAGAGTTATCCTCTTCCTTAGTGTCTGGGATTCTGACCTGCAGTAAGCCCAATGCATGTACCATAAAAGGCCCAGCCAAAGCAGTAGAAGGTGGTATGGGAGCCCCTCAGCAAAGCCCGCAAGGATGCTTTTCTTCCTTGATTTACTTAACCTTGTACAATTGGCCATCCCTCCTCAACCCTGCCTCCAATCTTACAAACACTGCTTAATCACTTCACCTAACAACATATATTATGATTTGTCCCTTGAGGGACTATGGGCAGATTTGTGGGAGGAAATAATGGAATAGGCCTAGGGAAATAATTATAATATTACCTTCGTGTCTCTTCTGGTGTCTTTAGTAGAGACCAGCAGGCGGTCAAAAGCTGGAACATGATTCAGCTTGGTTCTTAAATATTAAGAGAAGAAATATTAAGAGAAGAACATGATTCAGCTTGGTTCTTAAATATTAAGAAAGAAAATAAGAAATAAGTCCCATTATAAACATTGAACCTTTAGTCAGCTTATGACTAAACAGGTGCTGATAAACAGAAAGCCTGGGATTGTTAGAAGTCTATTACTTCATTCTATCCAACCAACCACTTCTATAAATGTCATAGAAGGAGGGACTAGTTATTCTCAACTGCAGTGACAGGCTCTGTGCTAAAGAGTAGCTTTCTTTAAAATGGGGTGATTTCTTAGTATAGCAGCCTACACAGACATAATCAGATGTGGCCTATCCCTTCAGCCATAATTCATCCTTTTATTAAGAATATCTTTATCCAACCTTGGGGTGGTTGGGATGATGCCTAAGAGAAGAACCAAGATAGGTTTCCAGAAGGACCTATTGGGAGATCTGTTCCAAGTACCAATAATGTCTCTTCTTCAAAGACGTGGGCATTGGTGACCCACTATTGTAGATTTTATACAATTTTTGGAGCTATAAGTGACCTTAAAGATCATCTAGTTTAATGGATTTCAAATATTAATCCAGGTGTCCCATCCTCAAAAATTTCCGGGGAGCTGCAGAAGCTTCCCAGGTGATGTCATTGTGCAGCTGGATTTGGAAGTGAATGCCTAAGGTAATCACTTCAAGGTTCATCCTTGAAAAGTCAATTGTTTCCACTTTTTGGCTCTTATGAATAATGCTGCTATAAACATTTGTATATAAGTTTTTGTGTGGATATGTTTTCTTTTCTCTTGGGTATATATCTAGGAGTTTTATTGCTGGGTTATATGTTAAATCTATATTTAACCTCTTGAGGAACTGCCAGACTGTTGTGCACAGTGGCTACAACATCCTACATTCCCACCAGCAATGTTTTTTTTTTGTTTATAGCTATCCTAGTGGGTGTGAGGTAGGTATTTCATTGTGGTTTTGATTTACATCTCCCTAATGACTAATTACAGTTGACCCTTAAACAAAGTGGCTTTGAACTGCGTGAGTCTACTTATACCAGGATTTTTTTCAACAAAATGAGGATATTCGTGAATGTGAAACTCATGTATATACAGGGCTGACTTTTCATATACATGGGTTTCACAGTGCCAACTGCAGGATTTGAGAATGCACAGATATTGGTATATGAAGGGATCCAGGAACCCATTTCCCCCAAGTTTAGTGAGGGACAACTGTATGTTGAAGCCCAGAATTGGAGGAAGCCCTGGTTGGGTTAACAAAATACTTAAGTTAATGCTTAGATGGGTTTTGCTTAGCTATCTGATGACCACAGTTTATGTGCCAGCTTATTAGTGGATAATTAATCAGGGTTCTGCACAGTCATTCAGTCATTTACTGTTTTGGAGAATTGTCATTCCAAAATACTCACATTTCATAGTATTTCTTATAGCACAGCTCACTCCCTGGGAGATCATTAGGTTTTCCATAAAGACCTCCTTGAGAATGGCTCTGGCTTATGCCAGACAAAAGAGAAACCTTATATATGGCCTGTGATCAAAACCAGCCTTACTCCAGCTTTGCACATGAAGCTAATATGACCTGGAGCCTGAAACATCAGAGCCTAATTGTCTGGGTTCCATGATAGCCATCTCCCTTGGAGAAGAGGCCAGTAACTGCTTCATATTTGTTTCCTGATAATTGGCAGAGCCTTCTGACTTGATGTCAGGCTCTCTGTATTTGTCAGTGCCACCAAGAAGTGTCAAACTGGCATCATACAAGTTCTTCCTTTACAAGGAAGGGTAGGTATAACCCAACTGGGAAAATGATTGAATATTACTAGTCCGATCCTTTATTTCTAGTGCCTCTTCTGGGTAGCCTGAAGTGATATCACCTCAACTAAACCTACCATTTCCAAAGTTCTTATCCATAAAATGAAGATAATGTCATGTTTTACTTACCATGAGGTGGTTATTTATCCAATAAGTTGATTCTTTTTGGATGGAAGACATAAGATATGCAGAGTAATAGGAAGATGTATTGAACTTTCTAGCCTTCTTGTCAGATTAACACAGCTTAGGTTGCCCACTTATAAAAGCTATGGCGATATCCTAATAATGGTTGTCAAGGTACCGACACGTCTATGGCAACCACTACTTGGATCATAACAACCAAACTCACATCTCCTTACCTTGTATGAGTATAGCTAGAATTACTAAAGGAACTTTTAGTCATCATAGTTTTTATTAGTTTTACAAAATATTTATATATAATTTACTGTGTGCCAGGGCTCGTTAAACCACTTTATGCACATTAATTCATTTAATACTTACTGCAACATGACAAAGTAGGGGCTATCATTCCTACTTTTCAGAGATGAAATTGTTCACAAAGGGGTTATATAACTTGCTAAATGTTACCTAGCTGATAAATGGTAAAGCCAGAATTCAAACCTAGGCATTCTGGCTTCAGAGTCCGTATTAGGTCAAAGGTCTTGCAGACCTCATGTACCAGAGAAACTGCCTCTGCTCTGGGTAGCTCTATCTCTTCTAGCCAAACTGTATCATACTTAGTGGACTTTTTATAAAATGCTTTATTTTTCTTTTCTTTTTTTCTTTTCTTTTCTTTTCTTTTTTTTTTTTTTTTTGAGACAGAGTCTCACTGCATTGCCAGGCACCAGACTGGAGTGCAGTGGCGTGACCTCGGCTCACTGCAACCTCTGCCTCCCGGGTTCAAGCAATTCTCCTGCCTCAGCCTCCTGAGTAGCTGGGACTACAGGCAGGCGCCACCACGCCCAGCTAATTTTTTTTGTATTTTTAGTAGAGATGCGGTTTCGCCATGTTGGCCAGGATGGTCTCGATCTCTTGACCTCATGATCTGCCCCCCTCGGCCTCCCAAAGTGCTGGGATTACAGGCGTGAGCCACCACACCCAGCCTATCCTGTACTCTTTAGAAGGAAATCAGTATGCATTGGCCACACTTATGGAATGGGGAGTTATCCTCCACTTTTTTGAGGTGGAGTATCTACAAAAGCTGTTTGGAATTATTCTGCATGGGGTGGGGTCTTTCTATTCTTACCCATTTGTTTATTAAATCATTTATTAATACAGCATGGGTTCACATATGTTTATTTTATACTCTGATTATCCATACCACTTTATTTTCTTGCTCAAATTGTTTCAACTTTGGCCTGGTGAGCTCTTTCAGTTGACTCCTCCCTCTGACATACTCTCATCATTGTAGGTTTTTAACATTTTTATTATTATTTTTTGAGACAGAGTCTTGCTCTGTTGCCCAGGCTGGAGTACAGTGGCGTGATCTTGGCCCACTGCAACCTCCACCTACCAGGTTCAAGCAATTCTCCTGTCTCAGCCTTCTGAGTAGCTGGGACTACAGGCTCATGCCACCACGCCTGGCTAATTATTGTATTCATAGTAGAGACAGGGTTTCACCATGTTGGCCAGCCTGGTCTCGAACTCCTGACCTCAGGTGATCCACCTGCCTCAGCCTCCCAAAGTGCTGGGATTACAGGCATGAGCCACCATGCCCAGCCAGTGGGTTATTTTTTTAAAAACACATATTTACATTTTGGCACTACAAGATGCTTCAGGCTCATCTTCTGTATTCCTGTATTCCCTGCCTCAGTCCTAGAATTAGCCATTTCTTAAGGAATCCTTTCACTGGAGAGTGGTCTTTGAAACCAAGATCTGAGCACTAGATGTGCTTGTTGCTACTGGAGTATCATTCCTTCTAGGTCCTCTCAGGTGACAGAACAAGGAAATGTAAGTGTGTATCATATACATATATTTTTAACCATATGTATCTATAATTGACCCTCTGTATCTCTGCCCATTCAACATCCACAGATTCAACCAACCATAGATTAAAAATATTTGAAAAACATCAAAATAATGATACAATAATAAAAAACACAAGAAATTATAGGGTTTGCACAGTGGCTCATGCCTGTAATCCCAGCATTTTGGGAGGCCAAGGCAGGAAGATTGCTTGAGCCCACAAGTTTGAGACCAGCCTGGGCAACATAGTGCAAACCCATCACTATAAAAAATAAAAAAATTAGCCCGGCATGGAGGCATATGCCTGTAGTCCCAGCTACTCAGAAGGCTGAGGTGGGAAGATCACTTGAGCCTGGGAGGTTGAGGTTTTAGTGAGCTGTGGTCATGGCACTGCACTCCAGCCTGGGTGACAAAGTGAGATGGTGTCACAAAAGAAAAAATATAGTATAACAACTATTTACATAGCATTTACATTATGTTAGGTATCATAAGCAACCTAGAGATGATTTAAAGTATATGGGAGGATGTGCATAGGTTCTATGCAAATACTACACCATTTTATATAAGGGACTTGAGCATCCTCAGAGTTTAGTATCCACAGGAGGTTTTAAAACCATTCCTCTGTGGATACCAAGGGATAGCTGTATTTTGAGATAAACATGATATTATACTGATATCTTTAACTCTAATCCATCATCATCATGTGGCTCATTCTAGCCTTCTCTTTTTGCTTGGCTATAACCTCCCATTCCAACAGTGAGAAACCTGGCTTCCACCATCCACCATCCATTTACTTACTTGTTCAAGTCCGGTATATATGTGTAGCAGTATCAGAATTGTTAACTCATATGTCCCTGTAGGAAACAACTTGATTAACTAGAGTATGGTGCTGTGTGCAGTTCTTTTTGCCTTTAGTCTTATAGAATGCACTTATTTTCAAAGTTTCTTAGGTCATCACACTTACCCTACCCGCTTAAGTGAAATTATGTTTTTAATGTTTTGGTTAACTTTTTTTTTTTTTTTTTTTTTGAGACAGAGTCTCGCTCTGTCACCCAGGCTGGGGTGCAGTGGCATGATCTCGGCTCACTGCAACCTCTGACTGCCTGATTCAAGTGATTCTCCTGCCTCAGCCTCCCGAGTAGCTGGGATTACAAGCATGTGTCACCACACCCAGCTAATTTTTGTATTTTTAGTAAAGACAGGGTTTCACCATGTTGGCCAGGATGGTCTCGATCTCCTGACCTTGTGATCCGCCCGCCTTGGCCTCCCAGAGTGCTGGGATTACAGGCGTGAGCCACTGTGCCCAGCGAGAAGGTGTTTTTGAGTAAGATTAGCATTTAAATCATGCCTTTGAACTGAGACATTAGCTTTTTTTTTTTCCTGCTGTTGGCCTCAAAACATGGGCTCTTGGAATTCCAGCCTGCTGGCCTTCAGACTGGAACTAAACCGTTGGTTCTCCTGGGTCTCTAGCTTGCCAGTTCACTCTGCAGATCTTGGGACTTGTTAAACTCCATAATCACATGACACAATTCCTTATAATAAATCTCTCTCTCTCTCTGTCTTCCCCCACCCTCTCTCTCTCTCCGCTATTGGTTGTTTCCTCTCAAGAGCCCTGGTTAATACACATACTATCCCTTTTTTTTTTTTCAAGATGGAGTTTCGATCTTATTGCCCAGGCTGGAGTGCAGTGGCGCGATCTTGGCTCACTGAAACCTCCGCCTCCCAGGTTCAAGCAATTCTCGTGCCTCAGTCTCGTGAGTAACTGGGATTACAGGCGTGCGCCACCACGCCCCACTAATTGTTGTATTTTTAGTAGAGACAGGGTTTCACCATGTTGGTCAGGCTGGTCTCGAACTCTTGACCTCAGGTGATCCACCTGCCTTGGCCTCCCAAAGTGCTGGGATTACAGGTGTGAGCCACCGCGCCTGGCCTCCTGGCCTGTTTTCTTATGGTGTCTGGGCTAAGAATGGTTTTTACATTCTTAAAAGGGTAAAAAGAAAAAGAATATATGACAGGGACTGTATGTGGCCTCTAAAACCTAAAATATTTACTATCTGGCCATTTTTAGAAAAAAATTGCCAAACTGCATCCCAGAATCATTACTAAAAGTGCCTCCTTTCATTCACAAATGTGTCCAGGTTAGGATGATACTCTATATGAAAACTTATCTTTATCTGAATGAGGCACTTTATAGCCTTTTGAAAGATCTCAGCTGAAGGCTTTTCTAAATATGTAGAATGATTTTTGGCCAACTGGAGGTTGCATTTTCCCCTTCTTTTCCCCGTACTTGCCATCCAAGGGGAGCTGTCTATAGCTGAGATCTTGTGCTAGCCCTCAAGGGAAGTAACCCACTTGATACTACTGTTTTTCTGTCATGCCCAGAAATGTGTTAGATAGAGGAATAATTTACTGTACCTTTGTCCCATCTTGATTTAGTTGTTTTCTTATTTTATAGATAAACTCTGAACTCATGTTATTTGCTTTGGTACCTGCTTAGAAGTATGGAGGAAAAGTTTTGACTGAAGAAGATGAATGGAAATGTGTGCCCATTCTGAAAGTAAGGGAAATAGACGTTAAAAAAAAAGGAAATGTGACTGAGACAGGCTCAATTCTGATTAGATCTTGTATTAGGCCATTCTCACATTGCTATTAAGGAATACCTGAGACCTGAAAAGAGTTTTAATTGGCTCACAGTTCCTAGTGGCTGTATAGGAAGCAGGTACCAACATCTGCTCGGCTTTTGGGGAGGCCTCAGGGAGCTTTTACTCATGGCAGGAGGTGAAGCTGGAACAGGCACATCACATGGTGAAAGCAAGAGCAAGAGAGTTGGGGGAGGTACCACACACTTTTAAACAACCAGATCTTAGGAGAATTCACTCACTGTCATGAGGACAAGCCATGAGGGTTCCACCCCAATGGCCCAAACACCTCTCACTAGGCCCCACCTCCAACATTAGGGATTACATTTCTTTTCTTTTCTTTTTTTTTTTTTTTGAGACCGCAGAGTTTTACTGTCATCACCCAGGCTGGAGTGCAGTGGTGCAATCTTGGCTCACTGCAACCTCCGCCTCCTGGGTTCAAGCAATAAGCAATTCTCCTACCTCAGCCTCTTTTTTTTTTTTTTTTTTTTTTTTTTTTTGAGATAGAGTCTTGTTCTATCACCCATGCTGGAGTGCAGTGGCATGATTGCGGCTCACTATAACCTCCACCTCCCGGGTTCAAGCAATTCTCCTGCCTCAGCTTCCTGAGTAGCTGGGACTACAGCGTGTGCCACCATGCCTGGCTAATTTTTTGTATTTTTAGTAGTAATGGGGTTTCACCGTGTTAGCCAGAATGGTCTTGATCTTCTGATCACGTGATCCGCCTGCTTCAGCCTCCCAAAATGCTGAGATTACAGGCGTGAGCCACCACACCTGGCTTACTTTTTTTTTTTTGAGACGGAGTCTTGCAGTGTTGCCCAGGCTGAAGTGGACTGGCACGATCTTGGCTCACTGCAGCCTCTCAAGTAGCTGGGATTACAGGCTGCGCCACCATGCCCTGCTAATTTTTGTATTTTTATTAGAGATAGAGTTTCACCATTTTGGCCAGGCTGGTCTTGAACTTCTGACCTCAAGTGATCTGCTCGCTTCAGCCTCCAAAAGTGCTGGGATTACAGGCATGAGCCACTGCGCCTGGCTTAAACCTTTTTTCTTTATAAATTTCCCAGGCTCAGGCATTTCTTTATATTAATAGCAGTGTGAGAATGGACTAATGTGTAGACCTACACAATAATTTGTGAATATGTTCTGCTCTGCTGTCTGTGGAACCAGAGAACAGGGTCTTACACTGGGAATGCAGGCTGCCATCTTCAAAACCACCAAGCCAGAGGAGTGGGGCAAGGATGAGTAAAAATGCCACAAAGCTCTCCTGCCATTTGAGTTTCTTTTTGTTGTTGTTGTTTCAGTGTTTACTTTGGTTGCTGTAAACCTTTGACTGTTTTTCAAAGTTCTGAAAGAGTTGGCTTTGATGATTTCTGTTTGTTTTTCTATGATTCTGTAGAGGAATAGGAGTTTAGAGCTACCTACTCTGCCATTTTGCTGATGTAACTCCTCTATATATTATAGTATTGCTTTTTTTTTAGAAAAAAATTAATATTTCAGTATCTCTGTTAATTTGGTTTTCTCTCTATCCCTTTTATGTTTTCTTTCTCTTTAAAAATTATCACATATTAAAATTGACTTTTTAAAAACACATCTATACCATTTTAACACATGTAGATTCATGTATCTACCACGGCAGTCATTATACAGAATAGTTCCATTATGCCAAAGAACTCCCTCTTGCTATCCCTTTATAGTTACACTTCTAGTCTAACCCTCCTATCCACTCCCCTCACCGCTAACTTCTGACAACCGCTAATCTGTTCCAAAATGACAGTGTTGTCCTTTCAAGACTGTTATGTAAATGGATCCACCCGTTTTAGTTTAGTTTTGGTTTGGTTTGGTTTTTCGCTTTAGAAACAGGATCTTGCTCTGTTGCACAGGCTGGAGTGCAGTGATGCAAGAACTTAAAACAATTTTTTAAATGATTTTTAAAAACTTTTTTTTAAATGTATTTATTGTTTTTTTAAAGAAAAATAAAGAGAGGAAAGAAAGTGAGAGTGAAAGAAAGAAAAAAAGAATGTAAGAGAGAAAGAAAGAGGAAGAGAAAGAGGGAGAGAGAATGGGATTCTTGTTCTATTGCCCAGGCTAGAATGCAGTCTAAAAATGGGAATTAAAAACCTCTTTTATGCCAATAATTGTGCTTAACAATGGAGACAGGAAGGAATAAGGGATGAAAATAACAAACAAGCAGCCAACCAATATTTTATTTAAACCTGTGAAATGCTATGCAATTGCTGAGGAGTGATTTACCTCCAATTATGTGGTCACTTTTAAAATAGGTGTAATGTGATACTGGGAAAAAATGTATGTTTTGTGGATTTGGGGTGGAGAGTTCTGTAAATATTTGTTAAGTTTACTTGTTCCAGGTCTGAGTTCAAGTCCTGGATATCCCTGTTAATTTTCTATCTCGTTGATCTGTCTAATATTGACAGTATAATGTTA
>CAUYLG010007739.1:0-15429 GCA_963573385.1 Cacajao melanocephalus
AACCTGGAAACCATCATTCTCAGCAAACTGACTCTAGAACACAAAATCAAACACCACATGTTCTCACTCATAGGTGGGTGTTGAACAATGAGAACACATGGACACAGGGAGGGGAGCACTACACACTGGGGTCTGTTGGGGGGAAATAGGGGAGGGACAGCAGGGGGTGGGGAGTTGGGGAGAGATAGCATGGGGAGAAATGCCAGATACAGGTGAAGGGGAGGAAGGCAGCAAATCACACTACCACGTGTGTACCTATGCAACAATCTTGCATGTTCTTCACATGTACCCCAAAACCTAAAATGCAATAAAAAAAATCTACTTATAAGTGGTCCTGCACAGTTCAAACTCATGTTGTTAATAGGTCAACTGTAACTCTGTCTATCATCCATCATCCATCTACACCTATCCGTGCATGTATTTACCCACCTACCTTCCTATCATTATTTATCTATTATCTATCTACTGTTATCTATTTATTCTGTATGATCTATCATTCTGTCAATCAACCTATCAATCTAGTTATCTATCTATTTATGCATCCATTTTCTACCTGTCATCTATTACTTCTTATCTATGTTTCTATCTATCCATCTGCCTCTCTCTCTCTCTCTCTCTCTCTCTCCCCCTCTCTCTTTCTGCCTCAATTGTTGATCTGCTAATTAACTATCATCAGTCTAGGTCTGTGACTTTGGATCTTGTGTTTAGGGTAGCTTAGTTGCTCAGCATGGAGGTTCCAGCTTGGCCTTTCTTAACCAAGAGACCACAGTGACAACCTCAGCTATAAATAAGTCAGGGTCTGCATAAGCTTGCAGTGGTTTGCTCTCTTGGCTGATTGCACTGGCATTTTTTTTTTAAGAAAGTCTCTCTCTCTTTTTTATAGATAGAATAAAGGTTAATCTGCCCAGCTGGATTAAATCCTAAAATGCAGGACACAATTTGAGTGCCTTGAGGCGCACTCAGGTCAATTGCAGGAGGGAGAGTGGATTGCTGGGAGCGGCTCCCCAGGGTATGCTTCTCAAGAGGAAGTGTGTATAATGGTTAGCAGCAAAGGCTCTGCTGCTGGACTGCCTGGGTTCAAACCCTGATTGTCTATCTCCCACCTCTGTGACCTTGGACAAGTTACTCAGCCTTCCTCAGCCTCGGTTTCCTCATCTGTGACGTTAGGAGGGTGTGTTGGGAAAATGAAATGAGGCAATGTGTGCTGACCAGCCTGCCTGGAGGTGACTGAGTCCTGTGTCCAGGTGTTCACTGCTGTGGTGGCGCAGGAGAGCCTGGCTATGCTGCTGGGTGTCACTCTCCTCCGTAGACTCTGGGGCTGGGAGCCCCACATCACAGGCACATCTGACTTTAGAGGAACGGGATGCAGAGCTCTGTGACCTCTGTGGGGTTCAACGAGGCTTGAAGCCTCTGGACTCCATTCAGAGGAAGCAAGGAAGCAGAGGCCGAAGCGGTGTTGTTCCCACAGCCCTGTGCCTCTTGGGTCCTCAGGGACCCCATGCTGCAGCTGCTCTACTGTCCCAGCGACCCAGCCTCCCTCTCGCCATGCTCCATCCCTTCACACTCACCCAGCTCCCCCTGGCAGATGTCAGTCCTGGTGGCCCCTCCGATAATGAATTCCGGGTTTTTCACAATTTCCTGGGGGAATGAGAGTGTTATTAGGCTGAGGCCGGCCATGCTGCAAGCCACCATGAGAGGGCGGGCTCAGGGTCTCTCTGCTCTCTTGGGGCAGAGGGCTTTCCCGTGCTTGATTCTCTTCCCTGAGGAGGGCCAGGTGGATGCAAAAGGCTGTCATCTCTCTTTGCTCTGGACAAGCCTGGGCTCATCTTTGGTAAATCTTCCCCAGGGAGAGGTCCTGCCTCCTGAGCAGCACTCAGCACCAACCTCTGGCCAAAGAAACTCAGGCTGCACCTAGCCATAAAGTGGGACATCCAGGCACACACTGAGGATTCCTGTGCTCACTCAGGCACTGGGCTAGGAGTCCAGGGCTACCCCAGCTGTGAGCTCTGTGACCTCTGTGGGCTTCAACGAGGTGAGTATTGCATGCACCACAGGCTGGGGCCTTGAACTGAACCCACTCCCCACTACCCAGCTTCTCCATCTCTTTCTTTACATAACCCTTCCCCACCAGTGGATACCAAATATATACAGGTTTAGAGACAGGGTCTTGCTCTGCCGCCCAGGCTGGAGTGCAGTGACGTGATCATAGCTCACTACAGCCTTGACCTTCTGTGCTCAAGCCATCCTCCCCCTTCAGCCTCCTAAGTAACTGGAACTACAGGTGTGAATCACCACGCCCAGCGAATTTTTAATTTTTTTTTATAGCGATGGGGGTCTCGCTATGTTGCCCAGGCTGGTTTCAAAGTCCTGGGCTCAAATGATCCTCCAGCCTTGGCATCCCAAAGTATCAAGGTTACAGGCACATGCCACCCTGCCTGCTGTGTCTTTTTTTAGATATGCACTCAGGTGAACTTTTATGTATCTATACCATATAGAGAGATGCACACATCTCTCATATGGTTCACCGAAGTGCATTATACATATACGTGTGTATATATATCATTCTACATTACACATCAGCACATACACTATGTGTATTAATCTAATCATTAATACATATCAATATACATATATGCAATATGGAGAGATATTTACAAAACAAAAAAGTGTAGAAAGCAAACTTATGAAATTCATATATCTTCCACTTTTTGAGTTGTGGGGCTCCATTCCCGGCGCTGGACATCAGCAAAGAGAGAGGGAAACCTCTGCCCTCGTGGAGCTGCCCTGGACGTGGTGGGCGGTGCTCGCAGAAGCCCCGCCCCTTCCCAGCCTTCTGCCCCGCCCCTCCCCCAGCCTGTCTCGGACCTGGCCTCACCCACTGCGCCCACTGTGCCTGCAGCTGCCACCACCTCCCAGAAGTGGTTGCTTTGTTCAGGAGAGTTTTGCAAATTGCATCTGAGGAAGAGACAAACCATATATCAGGAGAGATAAGAGCAAGGATGGAGAGGGAAGATGGTGGTAGGATGGGGCAAGGCTAGCTGCAGCAGTCAGCAGCGGAGGTGTCTCTGGGGGAAGCAGAGGAGCAGAGACCTAAACAAAGGCAGGGAGAGAGGAAGCTGGGGCAAGTCCCGGGAGAGGAAACAGCCAATCCTGTGACAGCGATGCGCGTTTGGTGAGTTCACTGGGCCAGGGCCTGCAGAGGAGTAAAGGATTTTTCCCACCTCTTCCCGCTTTTCCAGGCACCAGGACTGAGGAGGGGCCTGGCCTGGAGGTGAAGGGTTCCAGCAACGTCTGGGCGGACGCCGTTGGGGGAGCTCAAGCTTTGCCACCTTCCCCAGGAGATATCTGCTTTGAATTGTCTTCCCCAGGCTTCTCAGGACCCTGCCTCTCCTCTGATCTTGTGTCCCAAAAAATCAAAGGCAGGAAAGAGATTTCTTTGAAGAGAAGCAGATTCTCAGGACCAAGAGAAGAAGCTTAGAGTGCTGGTGCTCTCTCTGCATCCCCCAGGACGTGCCAGTCTGGAGGAGTGACAGACACCAAGGGCACCTGCCCAGGGAGAGCTATGTGCAGCGTTAGCGTCTAAAATATTCAAGAAAGCTTGGCCAGGAGAATTTCTGAAGAACACTGGGTGCTGGTTTTTAGATGCACCAAAACCCCAGGCCCGGCAGAGGTAAGGACCTCCCAAATGCTGGCCCCTCATCCGCCGGGTCTCACACATCTTTGCGTTCCCATCCCCAGCTCCAGGTAGCCTTGGAGCCTTTTCATTAAGTGAGCCTGATCTCCACGGCGGCAGGAAAGGCAGTGAAGGTGGGGTGGCTGCTCAGTACTGGGGTCTGGCTTGCCTGGGCGGGCCCTCCCCTCTGTAGGAGGCTCACTACTGTTCTTCCTCCTCCACCTCGCTAGCCTAGGAGTTTGCAGGTGGCTTCCAGCTGAGCCCAGAGGGACAGTGCGAACCAGGACCATGTTAGTGGACCTTGCTAGAGTCCCAGAAATAGCCTGCCCCACTCAGCAGTGGGGCTCAGGGTGGGCCATTTAACTTCTCACGGCTATGTCCTCATCTGTCACTAGCTTAGACATTCTAGACTTGTTGCAGAATGTGCCTGCCCCAAAGGGAACTCCAGGAGTCCCCCAAGCCCTCCCTGTCTTGATTGCCCAGCCCCTGCCAGGGGATCGCCCTGACAAGCAATGCCCCCACTGCCAATGCTACTCACTCCTCAAGTGGACATAAAATGGACTCCAAAAGCCACAGATCCCTGCCCAGCAGGCTGTGCCGGCTCCTGTGGTGGGCTGTTCCTGGATGCCCGCCTCCTTCCCATCCTCCATGCCCCTCCCCTCCCCCAGCCCTCCTCAGGCCTGGCCCTGCCTGCCATACCAACTGTGCCTGCAGCTGCCGCCGCATTTCAGCTCCTGTTTTGCAATTGGTTGTTTTGTTCAGAATTTTTTTTTTGTTTTAAATCAAATTGCACCCAACGAGGATAAAAACACAAAAGGAGAAAACTCAGAAACTCCCACCAAGTAAACACAAATTAGCCATCTGGTATAAACTGGGAGCTGCCTGGATGAGTGACCAGCCCCTCTGTGGGTCAGTATTTCTGGAATTGGTGTGCACACGTGCCAGTCACAGGGGATTCTGCGGACACACGTGTGGAAGGGACTGCTGGGCCGTGGGCCTGGGTTAAGTGCCTGGGAGTGGTGTGTATGCTGACGGGCCACATGCCCACCTGTGCAAGGTGCCTGTGACTCGCCTTGGCATGTGTGCCCAGGTGTGTACACGTGTGTGCCTGTGCATGCTCCACATGTATGCTGGTTGCCTGTGCACTTGGGAGCATTGTCTCTGCATGAGTGTCCTGCACGTGTGTGTTGATCCTGGATGCACATTTGTTCCTGTGAAATGGTGTTTGGGAGGCCATGAGAATGGGGTTTACCTGAAGCTAAAGTCCTGTGACAGGATGATCAGAGGCATCTCAATTGCAGAGGTCTTGACAAACCTGAAGTGAACCCACACTGCTGCCTGGAGATGCCTGAATCCCCGAGGGAGGCACGCAGACACCCCCTCCCCGCCCGACCACCCTACCACCAGGTGGTTTTCCTGGAGCACTAAGGGCCGAGCACCCCAGAATGTTTGCTTTCGGGGCCTGCTCTGTTTACCTTGTACATCATCAGGGCTCAGCCGAAGACACAGACTTTCCTCGCTAAGCATGGTAAATAACTTAGAGAAAAGCCTCTTTCTCTCTCTTTCTTTCTTTGTTTCTTTCTTTTTTTCTCTCTCTTTCTTTCTTTCTCTTTCCCTTCCTTCCTTCCTCCCTCCCTTTCATTCCCTTCCTTCCCTTTCTCCCTCCCTCTCTTTCTCTCTTCCTCTCTTTCTCCCCTCCTCCCTCCCTTTCTCCCTTCCTTCCTTCCTTCCTTCCTTCCTTCCTTCCTTCCTTCCTTCCTTCCTTCCTTCCTTCCTTCATTCCTTCCTTTTGCATGGCCTTTTAGTGAAGAAAAGCCACATTTCTAGCAAGGTCTGGAGATGCCAGACGCTGCAGTTCATAGTTGTATGTCAGTCCCTGTCCTGTGCCCAGCACTGTGGAAGCCATGGGGCCTTTGGGACTGTCCCAGAACAACTGACAACCCCTCCTGGGGGTCAGGGGAACAGCATAGGGAACGGCAAGCCCACCGTGCAGGAGAGGTTGTAGTCACGTGCCACGCTGCGCACAGTCTGTGGGCGGATTGTTCACATGAACTAGAAGGGTGTGGGCACCTTCGGGGAGGTGTCCTGGGTTTACACCGAGAAGTGGGGGAGGAGTTGCCTGGCCAAAAACAGTTGGGTACCGGCAGACAGGGAGGGCTGGACCGCATGGTGGCTGCTCCCCATCAGGCCGGGAGACCCTACCCGACACCCTCTCCTCCTCTTTCTGTGTACCCACTTACACTCAGGTACACAGCCCCTTGCATGAGACCTGGGGGTGATCTCACCTTCTCTCCATGTTGAGCCTATCAACCTCTCTGCCTCTCAGCCCCTCCCAGCCAGTTTCCCGAGTCACCCCTTTCAGTGTACTCCTTGCCCTGGGTTCCTCTGAAGGCAAGTCTGGCTGTCTACTGCCCTCCGAGGTCCCCTTGGCTGTGTGCTCTGCCCACTCTCCCCAAACACAGCTGTGTTTGGCAAGAAGGTGGTGCTGGGAGGAGGGAGGGCTGCCCTGCCCTGCGGTCCCACGGGCTGCTGAGATACGCACTGCGTAATGCTGAGCCCCACTGCAAACAATTCCCAGCCACAGAGCTCTGCAGGGAACCTGGCAATGCTTGGGATTTCCCTGGGGCCCGCTACCCTCCAACCCCCTGCACCTCCATGCTGCACAAAGAATCTCCATGCTCATCCCCAGCCCTTTTGCTCCTGATTTTACAGAAGTCTGTAAGCCCCTAACTCCCCTAAATAAGAAACAGATAGGGGTGCGGGAGTGAGAATCAGACCAAAGGGACCATATCAGTCGCAAACAAAGGAAAGGCCAGAACAGATTCTGAAAATGAGTCCATGGGAATGACAGTAACGCAGTAGACCCGGGTGAAGATCAATCAAGGGTCCAGCCTGGATGCAGACAAGGGGATGAGGAAGGGACAGAGGGCTGGTATAGGGGCACAGGCTGGGTGGCAGGTCAGAGGTACATCTTTGCAGGGGCTTGTTTGTATCAAGGGCTCTAATGTGCGGATTAAGACCTTACCCAGCATTTGGGGCAATGCCAGAGGAGCTAATAGGAAGGAAGACAGCCCCTTGCTAATGAGATCTGGGACTCTAGAGTTGCTGGGCAGGCCTTGGTGGACCTGGTCCCAGGAGACAAGACTTCTGAAGGGGAGACAAAGATGCCCTCCATGCTGGTTTGTGTGTCCAGCTTTTATCTTGGAGAATTCTAACTTTGACAAAAAGTAGGTGACTTGTAGAGCATAGATTACACTTTAAACTAGGTGATGTCAATACAGACTGCAAGAATGATAATCTGCAATCCCAACCCAAATGCCCATCAATGGTAGACTGGATAAAGAAAATGTGGCACATGTACACCATGGAATACTATGCAGCCATAAAAAAGGATGAGTTCATGTCCTTTGGAGGGACATGGATGAAGATGGAAACCACCATTCTCAGCAAACTAACACAGGAACAGAAAACCAAACACCACATGTTCTCACTTATAAGTGGGAGTCGAACAATGAGAACACATGGACACAGGGAGGGGAACATCACACACCAGGGCCTGTCAGGGGGTAAGGGGCTAGGGGAGGGATAGCAGAGGGTAGGGGGATTGGGGAGGGATAACATTAGGAGAAATACCTAATGTAGATAACAGAGGGATGGATGCAGCAAACCACCATGGCAAGTGTATACCAATGTAACAATCCTGCACGATCTGCATATGTACCCCAGAACTGAAAGTATAATAAAAAATATTGGGGCCCTCCTAGAATCAGGAGATGATGGTGTTGGGTTACAATTACAGCAGTAGAAAGAACAAGGACTGGCACTAATTATTTACACACCAGGCTCTTTGCTAAGTGCTCTACACATGGTAATGCAGCTGACCCTCACAAGGACTGCATAAGTGGCATTATTGTCCCCATTTTCAGGAAGAGAAAAAGTGCTTCCAACCTTTGCATATCAAGTGCCTGTGGAGAACGTTAACATTTATACGACACCCTGGATGGAACAGAAAAAGCTGCTGTTTCTGGCCATGGGCTCTGATTGCCGGGGACCCAGGAGATTAACTTCTCTGGAACTCTATTCCCCAGGGCTCCTGACTTCAACTGCAGGGAAATCTCTGCCCACAGTTAAAAATGCACCCATAGCCTGCAGCCTGGGGCAGCTGCCCACGTGCCCATTTTTTTGTGTGCTGAGGCTGGAAATAAGCCTAGGGAGACCTAAGAGGTGTGGGCGGAGCCTCTCAGAGGTCACTGCTTCATGTCTTGTAACTTCTGCTTTTTTATTTTGGAAATGTCCTATTTATTACTTAGCAGAGCATTATCTACTAATCCTGTCCATCAAGTGCAACCCTAGGTGATCTGCCAGTGTCCTGACCTCACACTGCTACTGACCATATGCAGAGAACCAAAACCCATCATAGCGTGGCTTTGGGTTGTGGTGAGGAAGGTGCCTGGGAGCTTTCACCCCAACTCCGATAGGGCCACTGAGTGCTCACTGTGATTTCCCCACAAACACGGCACCTTGAGGGATCAATTACCCGGCAGGTGAAGATCAAGGCAGCTGCGTGCCGATGCAGGCGGTCACCTACACCCACACACACATGCATATGCATGTCCATGCACATGTGCACAGTAACACAGAGGCACATACATGCACACACGCAGTCACATACGTACACACACATACACCCCGCACTGCCTACCACAGGAAGTACCAATAAAACCGTTACCACTTCAGAAAGAGTAGCTCAGGTTCACTTTGGTCCTGCCTCTGAAGATCCCAGAAGTTTTGTGTATGTGCATTAAAAAAAAAGGCATCTATTTAAAATCATCAATATTATTTTAACGTTGGGAGATAGGAGGTGGTTATGGGGAGTCCTTTGCTCTTCATATGTAAGACGAGATTCAGAGATAATCGTCATCACGATGACGACAACAACAGCAGCAATAGTAATAATGTGACAAAAGCTGTAATGTACTGGAAACCTCCTGTGTGCTAGCCATTGGCCTGCGTTAGTCATGATCGTTCCCATTTTACAGGAGAGGAGACTGAGGCTCAGGGAGGTTGTGATATGACTATAGGCATGAGACAAGTGGGCAGCAGGATGAGACTGGTGCTCAGGCTCTCACCTGCAGGACCAGCATCCCTTGAACCACCCCTCCTTGCCCAAAAGCAACCTGACCCCACAGGAGCCACTCCCAGGCCTGTACCCACCTGGAGGGAATGGAAGCCAGCCCAGCTGGCGCCGGGTCAGAGATAGAGCCCTGATGAACCCAGCACTGCAAATATTGACATGGTGTCCCAGGTACAAGCTGGCGCCTCTTGGGACCCAGCGACCAGCTGGTGCCTCTTGAGATGACACTTCCAGACTGTCAGGGGTGGGGCACTGTCCACCCTGATCTCTGGGGAAGGGGGATGCATGGTTCTGGGGAGAACGTTCCTGCTTTTGTATTCCATCTGTCTCACAGTTGCTGAGAACTTGCTGAGCCAAATATCCATCCACACTGCGCACCCTCAGCTCTGGGCCTGAAGCCACAGAGCACTGTTCACATGTGATCTCAGAGTTACCACACACACTGGGGAGGGGTCTGTCCTTGTGGATAAGGTTTTGATTCATCCTCATCACCTGCCGACAAGATCCACTCCGACTCCAGGTCCTCAGCCTTGGTGGGAATCAGAGAGCTTGGGGCAGGGAAGAGGGTGCAGCCAGATGTCCTGGGTCCCCCCTGCAGAGCATCCCAGGAAAGGGACATCATTTCCTGCCTCCAAACTGCACAACTTTCCACAGTAGACTAGGAGGATGCACCTCGGTGGCACTGAGCATAGCTGGCCCTCCCTGCGCCCCTGTTTCCACCTCCTCCTCCCCAGGAGCTTGCCACCCTCCCCATGGGCTGCTGACCTTGGCGTCACCTGTGCTCCTTCCCCACTTGCCCCACTCACCCCTGGTCGTTTCCACACAAAGGGGACCTGTGGCCTCTCGCTGTAGAACAGGGAGGAATTGCTGGCCGGGAAGTCTGTATCCTCAAACAGCGTGCCTCTCTGCAGGCATTCCTGCCTCAGTTGCTCAAAGCTCTGGCCTGAGGAGTGGGTGGTCCGGGCGTCCTTGGGAACTGGGTGTGCCTGGGGCCCTGGAGCTCGGTAGAAGTAAGGCATGGCTGCTCCCTGGAAGGCCGGCTTGGACGCAGTAGATGGAAAAGGAAGTGAAGGAGCGAGCTGTGTGTGCCGGTCAAGAAGGAACAACTCAGAGGTCCCCTGGGCTGAGTGGCCCTCACCTCCGCCTGTTTTCTAGGCACCTCCCTGTTAGACTGAGATGGGACACGCCCTGATGGAAAACAGCAGAGAGAGCCCTCTGCCCACTCTGCGCTCCTGCAGACCCAGAGGCAGCTCTGGGGCCTGGCGGATTCCACTCAGAGGCGGCACCTCTGCTTAGTGGACTCACGAGTGGATTCATGGGGCCCAGTGGGAGAGAGAGGCTTGCTTCAGAAGGAAGAAGAGCAAGAAACCCAATTGGCCCAGGAGGTGGCTTTATGGAGAAGTGCACGGTGTGGCCTTGAGTCACATCTCCTACATCAGAGAATGGCAGAGTTTTGCAGGTGGAAGGGAGCCAGGTGAATGAAAACAAGATGTGCTATGTGAACACAGCTTGCACAGCACCTGCACAGGCAGTCCCACTGTGATCTAGAGCTGGGCTCAGCAAACTTTCTCTGTAAAGGCCCAAATAGTGAGCATGTTCAGCTTTGTGGGCCGTACAGTCTGTGCTGCAACTACTCAACTTTGCTGTTGTAGTGACAAAGCAGCCATACATGTGACACAGATGAATGGGTGTGGCAGTGTTCCAACAAAACTTTATTGACAAAAGCAGGTGGGGGCCAAATTTCGTCCAAGTTGACCCCGATAGAGGAGAACTCACAGAGGACATCTGCTCCTCCCCTAGCACACATGCGCCTCCCTAGTGCTCTACATCATATGAATAAAGCTCCTTGCTGTTACATCCCTACAAATAGGATCTTATATCAGAAAAAATGAATGTTAGAGGATGGAGGTGGTTTGATAAATATGTTTGCTCATAGAAATGGTAAATACACGCCGGGCATGGTGACTCACGCCTGTCATTCCACGCCTGTCATTCCAGCCTGGCCAACATGATGAAACCCTGTCTCTACGAAAAATACAAAAGATTAGCTGGGTGTGGTGGCAGGTGCCTGTAATCCCAGCTACTCAGGAGGCTGAGGTAGGAGAATCACTTGAACCTGGGAGGTAGAGGTGGCAGTGATCTGAGATCGTGCCACTGCACTCAGCCTGGGTGACAGAGAGAGACTCTGTCAAAAAAAGAGAGCAAGAAAGAGAGAGAGAAAGAAAGGAAGAAATAGAAAGAAAGAAAGAAAGACAAAGAAAGAGAAAAAAGAAAAGAAAAGGGAAGGAAGAAAGGGAAGGAAGAAAGGATAAAGACTCGAGGGGATAGATAGCCTAAATACCCCAACTTGATATTACACATTCTATGCATGTAGCAAAATAGCACGGGTACCCCATCAATACATACAAATATTATGTATCAATAAAAATAAGTAAATTAAAGTATTAGTTACCATGTGAAACCCCTGATGTTCTAAGCACTTTATAATGATTTCTGTGTGATTCGTTAACTAGTCAAAGCTGGGGTTTGGAGAAAGGAGTCTTGAGTTGATGTGCAGTTAAAAGGCAGTGATGTGAATTTTTATATAAGCTCACAGTTCCAGGAATGTGCAGTCAGTCTGACACACGTCCTGTCTAGCAGATCCTGCATTTTTTTGAGACAGAGTTTCTCTCTTATTACCCAGGCTGGAGTGCAGTGGCGCGATCTTGGCTCACCTCAACCTCTGCCTCCCAGGTTCAAGTGATTATCCTGCCTCAGCCTCCAACTAGCTGGGACTGCAGGCATTCACCACCACGCCCAGCTAATTTTGTATTTTTAGTAGAAATGGGGTTTCTTCATGTTGGTCAGGCTGGTCTTGAACTCCCAACCTCAGGTGATCCGCCCACCTCAGCCTCCCGAAGTGCTGGGATTACAGGTGTGACCCACTGCCACTGAGCAGATCCTGCATGTGGTTTTCCAGGGGAGGTGCAGACATTAGAGTTGGGGATATTTAGGTTTTACTCTGCTATGGCCTGATTGCTTGTATTCCCCCCAAATTTGTTTGTTGAACCCATACCTGCAAAGTAACAGTATTAAAAGTGGGGCCTTTAAGGGGTGATTAGGTCAGGGGGGTGAAGCACACATGAATGGGATTGGTGCCATTATGAAAGATTAGGTCTCAGAGAGCCCCTTCCTCCCTTCCACCACGTAAGGATACAGGAACCAGGAAGTAGACCCTCACCAGACATGGAATCTGTCAGTGCCTTGATCTTGGACTTCCAGCTTCCAGAACTGTAAGCAACAAATTTCTGTTGTTTAGAAGGCACACTGTCTGTGCTGTTTTGTTACAGCAGCTTGAATGAACTAAGACAAATTCCCAGTTTTGCCTGGGGTGATCCTGGGCACCTTATCCTTGCTGTCTGCCCCTGCTTCCGAGCTGTGAATCAGGACCATCAGTGCTGCCTCCTAGAGTCATGGCGGGTTTATGCCAACAAAGCCGCTTGCAAAATCGGGCTGAGGCAGGTCAGGAGCTGCTGATTCCTCCCTTTCCCCTGTCCTCTCTGCACCCCCTGCACCTCCCACAGACGCTGACTTTCATGGTCTCCTTCTGAGCCTGACTTGCCTCAACTTGCAAGGCTTCTCTGTGTCTCTTTGTTCACACAATGCAGGACTTTGGAACTGGGGTCCTTTGGCTGGGACCAGAGCGCAGTTCTGGCCCTTCCAAATGATTTTTGGCTAGAGATGATGGAGCTGCCTGCGAGCGTCCCATTGCCCGCTGCCCTGGCAGACAGCTCGGTTTTGAAGTGATTAAGGAGGGCAACTTAGGGAGACAGGGGTGGCAATGTGAGGGCCATCCATTTCTGGTGACACCTCGGCGGGAAAACGATCATGAGCCCAGATCTCTGAGAAGATCCCCTTCAAATGCCCCAGAAACTGAGAAAGGACCTTGAAGTAAATTTCAGCACTGTCCAGAGTCGTAAAGGGTTTGCTCAGTGCTGGACTCACACTCAGCTTCAGGGATTTACATTCTCATTCTCTTCCTGATACAAACACCTCTTCCACCTGATCCACACACCTCAGTCCTTCCACCTGGGACTTATCTATGCATTGGAAGAACCTGCCTTTTTCTTTAGAGCCTTATTACAGTTGCTAGGTAATCAGAGAATTGCATCGTCATTGTGAGTAAAGCAAACATGCCTCAGAGTAGGAAACATACCAAAAGGTTTAACAATCCTCCAGAACCGCAGCTGGAATTCCCCCTGCCCCTTAGCACTCCGGGACTCTGAGGACTTCTGTGGGACAGAGTGTGTTCTCAGGAGTAATGGCCAGGTCACTCTTCCTGACCCGCAAACTCTGCCCACAGAGCCCTGGACCCATCTTCCTGCAGAGCTCATGGCACCGGACTTCTCCACGACTTTGTCTTAGCGTCTAATCCTGCTCCCAGCTCAGCCCAGTGCAGGGCAGAAGCATGATGCACACTTGCTGAGTAAACATTGAACCGATGCCTCAAGAAAGCAGATAGCATTCTTGGGTCTCTCCATTTCCCAAACCTTCACTTCTCTGGATGAACAATAGTTATAGAACCTGCAGCCACACAGTCTGAGGCCGACTGGAGCTTGCACACTTCCTCACCCACGCTGGGAAATGCTCTGAGCTTGGGCAGAGAACCACGCGCACTTCTTTTAATAAGCTCTGCCCAATCGCCGCCAGCCTAGAGATGCAACCAGCTTTGAGCCAAGCGGGGACCACGCGCCATGTTATCTCTGTTTTCCTCCCTTAGCAGTCTGCGGAAGTGATTTCTACATGGAGTGATCCTGACCCGGCATCTGCTCTTTTCTGTGCTGTTCTTTCTCTCTCCTCCACACTCGGGCCTGCGGCAAACTCCCCTTGTTTCTCTTCTTCTTGTTCATCTCGAAGGGAAGCAGGATGTGAACATAGTGCCTGGGTGGCTCTGGGATGCCATGGGGCAAAACCCCAATTATGAACACTCTGAAGCTTCACATGGGTGCAGGGAGACATTCCCGAGGACCGCAGCCGGTCTGGGGCTCACAGCAGGGCCCGAGCGTTGAGGGATATGCCAAACAGCCTGGCTCCTGCAGAGAGAAGTGTCCTGTTTTCCACTCCTGCAGTGGGCTGAGTGAGCCTGCCCAGCTGCGATGTTTGTGACCCCTCGGCCTGCAGTGTGGAGGATGGAGTGGGCTGCTGAGGAGGGTGGGAGAGGGGAGGAGAGGCAGGAGACCTGCACAGGTGTCCAGGTGAGAGGGGCTGAGGTTAACTCTGGATGTAACGGAAGTGAAGGTGGGAAGGGGGCAGATTCTTCTAGGAGAACTACGGTCAGGGCGTTCTGCTGGGGTGCAAGGATGGAGGTGTGAGGGTGGTGTCCTGCTTTCAGATTCAAGCAAATGGGTGACGGTGGTGACAGAAGGAGGAGAAGCAGACTTGGAAGAAAAGTTGAACACTTTGGATATGTTAAGAGTAAGATGGCTGGGCACGGTGGTTCACATCCGTAATTCCGAGCACTTTGGGAGGCCGAGGCATGTCGGGGACCGGCACGTCTGCCAGGAGGCTCCCGGCCTGCAGGAGGCCTCACCCCAACTCGGAGATGTTCACAACCTGGAGGAGAGAGTGCGCGGAAGAAAAGGCAGACAGACAGTGGGGTCTGGAGGACTACCCAGGCAAGGCCAGAACAGCGTGCCAGGATAGCGAGTTTATTGTGGGCATAAGCCTGATTATATACCTTTTAGTTCTTCATTGATGACGTAAGTTACATTGTGACATTAAACAGAAAATACGGGAACAGAAATCTGAGATGTACAGTAAATACGGTAAAAGTAAATACAGGAATATGGGAACAGTAAATACGGGAACAGGTAGCACAGCCAGGCCCACTTGGGGTAAGCAGAGCCATAAAACGTTTACAGAAACAGGAATTAAGAAACACACCATATCAGGCCCGCACAATGACTCATGAAGCCGCCATGCTTGAATGGCACGTCCTGTTCTACGTGTCAGTAGACAAAATATTCTGCAGAAGTCATGCATCAACACTTCACCCCTTCCCTCAGCTCAACAGCCTCCAGGTGAGAGGTGAAACGTGTATGGTCTCAAGCTCAAAATGGCCACGGTACAGCTAAGCACCGCGAACGGGAGCGATCCCCACAGAGGCAGATGAGTCACCTGAGGTCAGGAGTTCAAGACCAGCCTGGCCAACACAGTGAAACCCTGACTCTACTAAAAATACAATTAGCTGGGCATGGGGGAGTGCCTGTAATCCCAGCTACTTGGGAGGCTGAGGCAGGAGAATCTCTTGAACCTGGGAGGCAGAGGCTGCAGTGAGCCAAGAGGGAGCCACTGTACTCCAGCCTGGGCAATGAGCAAGACTCCGTCTCAAAAAGAAAAAGTAAAACACCCTTGTGGGAAGTAGAAAAGTTCCTTTTTAAAGTTTCTTTTCTTGTTAAAGAATAATTGTGCTAATAACTCTTTGTGAAGCCCTATCCTATGTAGCTGTTAGACATGCCATGCTTACAGGCACATAGTACATTCTATGTCCTTGTACTTTAACCAAGATATCTGTGCTGGACGCGCTCACAGGCATGCCCCAGCTCTCCACTGCTTTTACCTGTTAGAAAAGTTTTAAGTTATT
>CAUYLG010007742.1:0-44335 GCA_963573385.1 Cacajao melanocephalus
CCCTGGCCTGTTTCCCCCTCCTGCCATGTCCATGTGTTCTGCATTGTTCAACACCCACTTACGAGAGATAACATGTGGTGTTTCGTTTTCTGTTCTTGTGTCAGCTTGCTGAGAATGATGGTCCCATTTTCTAAGTTGCATGAGAACAAGGATTTCTGTCTGTTTTGTTCATTGATGTATTCTTGGCCTTTAAAACAATAGCTAGCATATAGTAAGTAATCAACATTCATTTAGATCATTAACAAATAAAGGACACAGGGGGTTTTTTTGTCTTCATGTTTTGAACATTTCTACCTTAAAAATTATTTTGGATTTTTTTACTACCTATGTCATAAAAAAAAAATGACAGATGAAAATTAAGATTTTTAAACTATTAACTCTACTAGCTCAACCAAATACTAACCTTTTAATGTTATATAAATCAATTAATTTGCTGAACTTTCATTTGTATATTTTAAAAATGGGTTTTAAAGTGTTAGTCTTCTATCAGAGCTAGAGAAGTTCACATAAGAGAAGGCAACAACACAATGTGTTCAAATACATTAAATCATACAAGAATAAGGAAATATCATGACACTTTAAAAAACTAAGAAAAAAATTAATTCAGCTCTTCATGGATAATTAAGGGTTGATTTTTAAAATATATCTTTTAGAATGTATTTTCATGTATAATTTAAGAATGAGCACTTATAACCTAATTACTCACCACCTATCAAAAACATGTGAAAGCTGAATCATTCCATTTTCTCAACATTACTTATTCAGTGATGAAAATAGTGTGATCAAGGTCCTAGGACTGGCTAACAGCAAAAAATGAGATTGTGGGCCCCTGACTTTCAGTCCAGAGCTCTTCCTATAAGCATACAGGATTCTGTGGGAAAAAAGTTATTTACAGTGGGGCAGAGTATACTATTTGTGAAGTATACTCAATAACTTATAAAAAAGAAAGAAGTATAACCCAAACTCAGGGCACAGAGTCTTGAGTGTGGAAAGGGAACATGAGACACATCCCTTTCCTCTTAGTTAGGCAGGGAGCCAGGAAAAATAAACAGAAAGATATGGATAATAGAAACAAAGAAATTGAAAACAAAACCTTTTCTGAGAAGAGGCTAAATGAGACTGGAAAGTACTCTCAAGTTCGAGAGGACTGTCTAGGGTGCAACATTCCTATTTTCAGGAAACCTGCTAATAGCTACTAAACTGAAATTAACAAAACCAGACATGAGAAAGCCTTCCATTTAGAGTTGTTACTGCTGCCATGCAAATCAGCATGGCTCTCTGCAGAATCATTTACATGGAATTACCCATAATGCTTGACACCATGATAATTCCCTACTGCCCTGATGCATATTCTACTGACAGCATTGAAACTCTGTCAAAGAGAAAAAGTAAATGATTCAGCAAACTGTTGAGGTAAGATGGGGAAATAAACATTCAGAAATTCTGCTACATGCCAAGATACACTCCCAACCTGGCTGAGAAAGAGAGCGAGGATATTACACATTCAGAGGAGTTACACAAAATGTTCCCAACTCAACCCGAAAAAAATGCCTGATTGACGTGGTCAGAAGTCAAGCTTAAACCTGAAGAGCAAGCTGAGGAATTTGAGGCTTTTGTTTTGGTTTTTGTTTTTTAACTTTGTTGTCCTAATATTCCACGGCCCAGAATTCTATGTGCTTGAAACGTTCAGCTTGTTCATGGTGCAGTACAAATAATAAGGATTTAAAAATTAGAAAACCAAGACTGTAATGCAGGCTCTGACATTCCTGACTCATTCTGTGAACTTGGACTGAGTATTTGACCTTCTTGACATTTCTAAGATTAAAGAATCTGATTAGCTGATCACTGTAGTTTCTATCTACTCTAAAATTCTAGGATGTCTTACAGCTTTTACCTTTCTCAACTGTCAGTCAAAGTGTTCTTGTGACCTTCATAAAAGGTGCACAGGAGATGGTCAGAAGACCTAGATCACAGAGTCATCAGGGCCACACTCTAGGCAATGTACAAACTCCACTGAGCCTCTGTTTTCACATATGCTAAATAAAATCACAATAGAAAATCTACTCAGTTATTAAATTTTACGATTAAATAACAATGTATGCTTATTCTTCCCCTTTTTAAATTGTAAAATATTTCAACCCCCCCTCGACCTCCTCATAGAAAAGCTGAAAGAACAATACAACAGACACTAATCTATTCTTCCCCAATTTTTAACATTTTGCCACACTTCCCTGCTCTCTTTTTACACACACCAGTATATGTGTATGTATATTACTTTTACCAAACTATTTTAAAATAGCTTACAGACTCTAAAACATTTGACACCTAAATGCGTGATGTCATCTAAGATCAAGAATATTCTTCATAACTACACCATTTCAAAATAAAGAAGTTTTAACATTAACAAGATAATATTAACTAATATGCAGTTGATATCCAGTGTTTTCTAATTAAATCATATATTTGGTTATCAAAGCTTCTCCTTTATTTTATTTTTTGTTTTTGTTTTTGAGACAGAGTCTCGCTATTGTTGCCCAGGCTGGAGTCCCCTGGCTCACTCTCCACTCAATGCAACCTCCACCTCTCGGGTTCAAGTGACTCTCCTGCCTCAGCCTCCTGAGTAGCTGGGACTACAGGTGCGCACCACCACGCCTGGCTAATTTTTTTTGTATTGTTAGTAGAGATGAGGTTTCAACATGTCAGTCTGGCTGGTCTCAAACTCCTGACCTCAGGTGATCCGCCCACCTCGCCCTCTCAAAGTGCTGGGATTACAGGCCTGAGTCACCACGCCCAGCCACTTCTCTTTTCATGCACACTAGCCCTTCAGTTTTTTTGTTTGTATACTTTTCTAGTCTTTCATGATATTGAATTTTTTTTTTTAGTTCAGGCCAATTGTTTTATAAAATGTATCACACAAAACACATGAACAAATCTAATGTTAAATGAAGGATGTCAGACATGAGGCATCACAAAAACAAACAAAACTTATCTATGCTGTTAGAATTAAGGACAGCAATTACCTGTAAGCGTTAGTGGCTGAATAGGAGCATAAAGCTGTTATTAAGGTTGAAAGTCCTGACTCAGGTGCTGATTATGTGACTGTGTGCTCACATATTACACATGAAATCTTTTTTTTTCTTTTTTTTTTTTCTTCTTTCTGTAGAGACAGGCTGTTGCTATGTTTCCCATAATCTCAACTCCTGGCCTCAAGCAATCCTCTCACCTTGGCCTCACCAAGTGCACCACCATGCCCAGTCTGAAAGCAGTTGTTTAGTTAAGCAATTACTTGTCAAAATAAAATGAATTTTAAAACTGAGATAAATATACTTAGAGTTGCTTTAATTCCCTGCTTTTGTACTATAATGAAAAAAGTAGTCAAAAATGTATAGAAATCGTGATGATTAGATTAATATAATCAACAAAAGTGTGTGAATAGGCAGATAGCATATTTAATGTTTATACTACAAACTAAATTTTTTTTTAAGTCTCAAAAGAGTAGTTTAAAGGTTTTTGTTTCCTGGGATACAAAACTGCAGTAAGTCACCCAAATTAGAGATTGTATAGACTGCATTATTTAATCAAGATTGAGTAAGGGTAAAAATAGCAAAAACAACTTCACATGGTCCTAAAAGTTGAAAGCTCCTCTTCTAAAAGCCTGTTGAATTAAACAGTAAAAGCATAGTAAAATAGTAAACTATTTACATATGTCCACATAACAAATATAAACACGCATAAATAAAATCCTTAAATACTTTGTCATTAAATAATAATTTTTATCCTTAAGAATTTAGAAAAAGAACGTAAAGTCAACTGCAAGAAGAAAAGGAGAAAATAATAAAATGTAGTAAAACTGATTTATTTTAAAATGTCAAGTTAATTACTGAAAAATATGTAAACCAGTAGATACAGCAAGTAAATCTAAGAACTTGTTCTTTAACAAAAAAAGAAATAGACAAAACTCCAAAATTTTAAAAGTCCTATAAATCTAATTAGGAAAAGAAGTTAGAGATAACTTAATATACATAAAATTTCTTTCAAAGTACTTAAACCAAATTAAGTTCTCAATATTACTCATATTGACAAAGAAAATCAAGGCTATGGTAGCAGATATAGGAGCATATAGGAGATTAAAAATAGGAGAATATCAAGTAGAATGTTGGCGAAATTTTAAAATCAGGATGAAATAAATGTTATCTTTGGAATAGATATAAATTATAAAATAAATTGAATGAAAAATATAAAACCTAAATAGATTAAGAAACATGAAAAAGTATGTGACTAGATACATATTCTAGTACTATATATGTTAGAATACACACGTGTGTACCTCTCAAAAGAAGATACCCCTATTTTATAAGAGCTTACAAGAAGCCAGCCCATCTTTCTCTTTATAAACAATGTACTGCAAAATATGATGCCTGAAATTGCTGCAGCCATTTTGCTTCCATTTAGGGAGCCAGCCTAAAAAATTTGTCACCACAGAAGTCAGAACTGAGATATAAAAAGAAACTAAGTCATTGATGTCATATGATCATCGATTTAAAGCAATGTCAAAACCCCAAACTCACCCCACCTCTTTACCATCTGGTATATTAGTATATAAACACATTTATTTATTTTAACAATATGAGTTAGTTTTTCTATTATGTGTAATATAAAAATAAAATGAAATAAAATCGTTCTCCTAAAACACAGAAAAAGATGGTAGCTCCCAAGTGCTCCTGGTAAAGGTAGCACAAAACTAGTCAAAAAACTTAAAGAAGAAAATAAAATGAAATTGCTAACATAGATGTGAAATCTTAAAGAAAAAGTTAGCAAATAGAATCCAACGGATGTAAAGAATAATTCACAATCACTAAATAGAATTTATGTTCAGATTGTAACAGTGGTTTAATTTCAGTAACATGAAATATTAATATATTTCATGATAAGTAAAAATTTTAGAAAATATTATTACCACAATCATTTCAGAAGACAAAAGTTGCATGTTGCTTAAAATTATTAGTAAACTAGAAATATGAATACTCTTTAACATAATTTTTAAAAAAGAATTCACTTTAACAGCCAATATCTTGCTATACTGAAACACTGAAAAAAATGATAATGTAATATCTATTAATTGCCATAGCTCCTCAATTCTTAAACACTTAATTGTAAGGCCATAAACTATTAACTCTAAACTATTAACCGTAAAAAGGAAAAGACAGGGAATGAGATCCATAATGATAAATTTAGCTATTGAGTAAAAGATATATTTTACTTTAGGAAGTCTAAAATGCATGGCAGATCTCATTATTGTTCCAAATTCTTCAGCACTTCTGATTATAGTTTTATACAGCTTACATGCACACCTTTTTCCAGGTGATTTTACAGTCACCACTGGAAGTCCAAATATATTTCCCTATTTCACTGAGGTTGAGCTGTGTGATTTACTTTGGCCAATAAATTATTTGTGGACATGATTCAAGCTGTCATAAAATGTGCTTACAAGGTAAGACTAGTCCATTCTTACACTTTTGTCATTACCATGAGAACAAGTTCAAGGTAGCAATCACATAATAAGAAATGGCATACAGAGCAGGCTTGAAGTCCTTTCACAGTCTGAGGTAGACCTGCCCACCTAAGCCTAGCCTAAAGCACAACTGACCAGAACATCCATGAGCCTGAAAATGAGTGCTTGTTGTTGAGGTTACTGCATTACAGAGTAGTCTGTTACACAGCATTGCTGCAAAAATAGTTGACTGATACACACTGCAGTTAGCTTTTTTTTTTTTAATATAGAGACCAAGTCTCATGATGTTGCCCAGGCTAGTTTCAAATTCTTGGCTTCAAGCACTCCCCCTGCCTCAGCCTCCCAAAATGCTGGGATTATAGGCATGAAATACCATACTCAGCCTTTTGTTAAAGCTTTAAAATTGAAGAACTATCTTTAAAACATTTCTTGAATATTTTACATAATACAAAAAGGATATAAAAATAACAGTTACAACTTTTGCAAAGAATAAAACAAAATGAATGTCTATATATAGGTATAGGCATACATAGCTAATCTATATACTAATTTAAGTACAAATCTATATATTTAATACAAATATGTGAGACAGAGACCCTGGTTCTGAATATCAAATATATTCCTGGCTGTTTCTTCATTGGACAAGGAAGATAATAATGGTACCAACCTCACAAAGTTGTTAGGAGAAATGAGCAAGTTAATATTTGTAAAAGACTCAGGACAATGTCACTTAAATAGCACCGTGAAATGATTGTTAAAAGAAAATTTAAAAACCCATATAGCCAAAATAAAATATTGAAAAAAATTTAATATTAATACAAAAGTTTCAACGTTGGGCAGATGTAATTTCAAATGAAATTTCAATTTTTAAAATACAACTTTGTAAATGGATTCTAAATGTACATGTATATGAAAATGCAAAAGCCTTGCAAAATCAACACACTTCTGATGAAAAAAAAAAACGGGGTGTAGTGTCAAAACCTACCACTTGTCAAGGCTAATTACAAAGTCATATAATAATCATACCGTAGTACTAGTCACATGTAGCTATTGAGCACTTAAAGTGTGATCATGTTGAAATTGAGATGTGCTACAAATATAAAAGGATACAAAGTACAAAATATTTAAAGATGTGATATAATAAATACAAATATCTTAATAATTTTATATTGATTACATGTTAAATATTTTAATATATTGAATTAAAACATAATAACATGAATTTCATTGCTTTTTCTTTTTCCTTTTTATTGTGGTCATTAAAAAATTTAAATTATATATGTGGTTTTCATTTGTGAGTCACATTATATTTCTGTTGGTCACTGCTGGTTTAAATAGTGGTTGCTGTAGAAAAATACAATTAGATGAAAAGAACAAAATGGAGAACAGAAAAAATATACAAACATATATAAACATATCTCTGATCAAGCAAACATTCAGATCATTGGAGAAAGATACAAGACTCTGATACAACTGCTTATCCATATGAGAAAAAAGTTAAATCTGATCCTTTCCTTATAGCCTAAAAAAGAATTAATCATAACCATTTCAAATGTCAAAGTTCAAGCCATGAAATTTTTAAAGTAAGGCAGAGAGAGTCATAATGACTTTTAGAGTAAAGAATAATTTTTAAAAATGAGACCCCAAAGGACAGAACATGAAGGCAAAGATGGATAAATTTGCCTATGTAAAATCTCAGAATTTAAGTTCATCAATCAAAATACATAAAAATAGAGTATGAAAAATCAAGTTAAAAACAGGAAGAATATATTTGGAACACTTATAATGACAGAAAAAGCTAAAATGAAAGTAGAGAGAGAGTACCTGGGACTCAATTAGGAAAATATTTTTTTAAAAAATGGGCAAATAATTTGAGTGAACATTTTTTAGTAGACAAAACTTGAATGACTCCTAAATGTGTCAAATATGCTTGACCTCACTTATTAATTAATAAAATTATCATTACAACCACACTGAAATAATATTTCACATCTGCCATACAAGTGAAACTTAAAATATCAGAAATCTTAAATGTTGTCCAATAAAAGAAGAGGGGAAATGTCATCCACTATTGGAGGGAAAGAAAGAACAGGAAAGAATAAACACTTCAGGAAGCAGGCTGGCATTTATCCAGCAGAACTGTACACATGCATATCTAGAACTCAACAGTTTGACTTCTTGATAAATTCCCAGGAGAAATTTTTGCAGATTTGTACCAGGAGATATGTTATGTACAAGATGTTAAAGCAACACTGTCTATAATGAAAACAACAATGACAACCTGAACACAATCTAATATCCATTAAAAATAGAATAAATAGATAAACTGTGGCACATTCACTATAGGGCAGTGAAACAGAATGACAAGTGTCAGCATGAGTGATTTAAAACTGCACGTATATTGTTGAATGAAAGAAGTGACACAAAAATATACACAGTGTGGCTGCATTTATACAAAGTCCAAAGACAAGAAAAACTAAAACTAAACAATATAGGGATTAAATATTAAATATATACAATTTACAAATTTAGGAAGAAAATGATTCTCACAAAAGTCAGGAGAGTGGTTAACTTGGGGAAATGAAGGAGAATTGTGTGACTAGGGAGGACACGTGGCGGCTGCCAGGTAACAGTACTGGCATTGTTTCCTTTTTTAAAATTAAGTGGTAGGGACTAAAGCATTCATTTTATCAATATTCTTTAAACAGGCACATGTATTCTATACATTATTTGTATATTTCTTTTGTGTATATTATACATTCATTTGTGCATAAAAAATTTGACAATAAAATAAGTGACCATAGTTAATAAAAACATCATGCACAAAATCTTAAAGGCAAACAACTGCAAGGAAATAATTGTAATATGATAGCTTAAAGTCTAAAGGTGAAAATACGCTATTAAAGATCCTTTATCAATTAAAAACGAAAACATTAGGACTCATTCAAAGTCAAGAGGGCAAAAGAGGCAACTAAGCCACTCATAGAAGAATAAATGTGAATGGCCAAAAGGTACATAGAAAAAAATCAACCTCAGTAATTAAAAAATAAAATTAATGTTAAATGTGAATATTTTTTCTATCAAATAATCAGAAATTTTAAATAAATATTATTCAATGTCATTGAGGGTGGGATAAGAAAGACAATCTTTTAGACTCTTGGAAGGATGTAAACTGGCTAATTCTTTTCAGAAAAATGCCTTGCCTGATTTATAAATATATTTTAAAAGGTCAAACCATTTACCCACTAATTGAAGTTTTAAGATTCCTAAGGAAGGAATTCGAGATGTAGACAATGATTTATTACCAACTCTTAATTGGAATCTTATTCATATTAAGAAAGAAACAAAAACTCAGATCTCCAAGAAGTAGATAAATGGTTAAACTTGTTATTACATATATTTGAGCGGAATATTATTTTACCAACAAAATAATAGTTTCAAATATATTTAATGACGTAGGAAATTGCTCATGAAAGACTATAAACACAGCAACACATAAAATCTTTATACCCATAACTATATATACACAAATCTGTGTATGTATGTATGTATGTATTATATATTAATACACACACATACACACAAGGATGGAAAGAAATGTGGTAAAATATTAACAGTGGTTTCTTCTATTTTATTATCTCATTTCTATTTCTAAATTTTATAAAATATATCTGATTGCTCTTCCAATCAGAAAAAGTATAACATTTAGAAACATTCATGCCATAATATGTGATATTCTCACATTATTATATTTATAATTCTGGATTTTAAAAGCCTAGGAATGACGCGTAAATGCATCTTTGGAAGGAATTTGTTTATTTTGTTGAACTTAAATCCTAACGGCCTAGGTGGAGCATTCATCTAGGAAAAAGCCTATTTTTGCAGATGGTGCATAAAAGATGTGCTAGACGATGATGATGATGGTGCTGATAGCAACAATAATAACTATGACATGTATATAGAGTGTCACAATTTACATTGCACTTTCAGACACATTATCTCTTTCAATCACACCAGTCCACTGGAAAAAATGTCACAGCCCAGTACACACACCATCCATTCTGCAAAGCTCAGTCCCACATATGCTGTTGGGAAATACAAGAAAGCAGAAGATAAGGACAAGCTTTCAAGGAGTTTGCAGTCTGGTTATAGAGATAAAACCTGCACCCAATAAACGTAATGTAATGAGGCCGAAAGTATTCATATACATGGGTTTCCCAGCTTTCTTCCTTCCCTGCCTGCTAAAGAGAACTTGCTTTTTCTGCTCAGGTCGTTCCCCTCCTCCACTCCCCAAAGAGGGATCAGCAGTTGCCAGACCATTTCTGAGCTGCAGCCAGATTTTGTCAGTAGACATTTGTCATCTAGAGATGGAAAAAAGAACAAGAGACCCAGGAAGTCATCTAGAGGAGATAGGAAGAGAGCAATTTCAGAGCAACTCTGGTGTAGTCTATGAGTTAAGTAGATGGGAAGGAAAAAATGGGATTCAGAGAGGATATCGTACAGAAGATGCATGGCCTTCGTAATATATATTTTTTAAAGTAGTAAATAACTTGAGTCCACTGAAACCACATTTGGCCACCAGACTATTTCTTGGACCACCATATTAATCCGATCCTGGATCAGAGTTATACCAGACTAACACTTTGGAGCTGCTGCTATGTAGAAGGGAAGCTACTTAGCAAAGAAAACTTACCACAGAAACTCCTGCTCTTCCTTCACTGTGCTACAACAGTTTTAAAATTTGCAGGTCGATCTAGTGCAAGGTTCACTGTGGCAGGCAAACTTCCAAAATGACCCACAGTGATCTCGGTCTCCTGTATGTGCCTTTGTGTAACACCCTTTCCTTGAGTGTGGGCTGGAACTAGTGACTGGCTTCTAACCATTACAGCAAAGGTGACGAGATGTCAATTCTATGGTTAGGTAACAGAAGACTGACTTCCACCTTGCTCTTACTCTATTGCCTTCTCGCTTGCCTAGATGGATGAAGTGAGCTGCACCATCAATGAAGCAAAAGGCCCATCTGGCAAGAATAGAGTGGCCTCCAGCCAACAGATAGTAAGAAACTGAATCCTGCCTACCAGCATGGAGAGAGCTTGGAAGTGGATTGCTACCAAGTTGAATCTTGAGATGACTACAGATGAGCTGACATATGAATGGCAGCCTATGAAAGGTCCTGGAAGCAGAGGTCCAACTGAGCCACACTCTGACTCAGACACACAGAAACTACGAGATGATATATGTGGTGTTTTATGCCTCTAGGTTTTGCAGTAATTTGTTACTCAGCAATAGCTGACTAATACAGTCATATGTTTACCTCTTCTTTCATTTTCTTCTTACTCTCAGAAGTTCGTCATCTCCCCTCTAAGTCATCCTGGCCTCCTCTTAAGGTAAGTTCTCTATTTGGATTGCTTAGATGCCGAAGCTGCATGTGAAGAACAAAGTGTGGGGCTGACAGGAGTCTTGGAGGTAAAGGAGAATGCTGCTCAGCTGTGGCCGTCTACCAAGTCCAAAGAGCAACTGCTTGGTCCTCAACACTCACTACTCATACCTGCTTCCCCGTAAGATAGAGTGACAATATGATGGCAGCCTGAATGCAGCAATCCTGGTCCTGAAATGGGCCAGGTGATGCAGATGTAAGTGAAAATGCAGCACATTGCTTCCTTGGAAGATCATTACAAAGAGCCAGGTCCCACACCATTCTCAAGAAGTATTCATAGAAAATTTTAAGAGGCATATGAAGACATTTTAAAGGCACATCCATCTGGTCACTACACAAAACAGAATGGATACCAACTGCTGTATTGCAATATTTCTTTAACTCAACTGGGCTACCAACTGCTACCATCTTGAATAGCCCCTGTAAGGTAGACACCATTGTAGGATTTTCTCAAAAGGAAAGGAGCAATTCTGGGTTTCTAGCCTGTGTCAAGTTGAAAGAGGATGAGAAGTAGTCCCGAAGTGTGAGGTACAAAGGATTTTTTTTTTCTGTTCTTCCTCTGAGGTCCTGTCAGGAAGCAAATACACAGTGGTGGAAAGAACAAGAGAGCCCTGAGGAGCAGAAAGATAGAGAAACTAGATTTTCTACCTGGTAAAACAAATTGCAAATTAACATTTGCCAACCACCAGCTACCTCTTTGATGCTATAAAAAGCACAGATCAGGCAGAAAACATGTCCACTGCCTCAGAAAACTTACAGTCTCATGACAAACTTCAGATTACAATATAAAAGCAAACAGCCTGGTGTGTTCCTTCTCATTCATTCTCACCGTTCAATTCATATCCAAGTCTTGTTGATTTTACCTGCAAAATCTGAGTGCTTCTTACCACCACTACCCTTGCCACCCTCATTGCTTTTGCCCCAGTCCAAGCCACCCTCTTTCCCTGGGATGACCCCAGAAGTCTTTGCCAGTACTGCTTTCTGCTTCCAATCCATACTTTATATTGTACATGAGTAATATTTTTGTAGCTCCAAAGATTTCCCATAGCACAGAATCGTTAACATGCCTTTAAGTTCCTTGACAGTTTAGCTTCTGCTCCTCCTCTCTGAACTGTCTTCTGCCACCCTCACTCACTGTGTCCCAGCCTCATTCACCTTCATCTGTTCTTTCAGCTCATCAAGCCATGTTCTTCCTTAGCACCTTTCGCACTTGTGTTTCTCTCTGCCTAAAACATCCCGCATTATCCTCCTTTACTCAGCTCATTCCTCCTCAGCACTCAGCTCTCCATGACGTGCCACCTTCTCACACTTTTCATGACCCTCCAATATTCATCAGGACCCTCTTTCATTGCCTCTAAAGTCTATTTTTTCATAACACATCACAATTTATAGGTTACATATTTGTGTATGTCCTGAGTTGTGTAATGTGCATCTTCCTCATTAGATGACAAACACTATGAGGGCAGGTACCAAATATATGTTTTTCATCCTCCATCATCAAACAAATGATTGGATGCTGCTCCCACACTTCAGAATTTTCACAGTTCTTTATGTCTACTTCTCACCCAGCATTTTTATTATAGTTACTTGTATACGTACCCTGGTTGTGCCTAAAAACAGTTCTGAGCTCCTTGAAGATAGGGTCTGTGCCTTATAAATCTCTAAATCCGCCTTAACTCCAACAAGAGCCCTATATATAATTGGCACTGATAAATATGTATAGAATGAAGGAAACAATTGAATTGTGCCTTTGAGTCACAGTGTTTCAGCTAAATGTATTAAAGAAGGTAATCTTCTCCTGCCTTTCTAGATATATATATGAGTGGTAGTCCCATGCAAAGCTATAAGCCAATATGATAAAATTAAAAATTTCTGACTCACAATGATTCAGTAATCTAATACCCTCACAGAGAGGATGCAATGATGAATTTGTTTTAAAACATATTTTATAAGGGAAAAGTTTTACTCTCTGTCTTACTAACAGGATTTTTTTAAAATGTAGGATATGTTCCAGGAAAAAAAACCATCTTGATGAATTAAAGAATACTTTTCTCATGTCCCCTCTTCTCCTGTCTTCTCTGTATGTTTTAAATTGGAATGTCTCAAAATGTCCTGTGAAATCATTATTCCTGTAAAATTGTTCAGATGAAATGGTGAAAATTGAATTGTTTGAATAGACATCTATAAAATGTCTCTGAAACAGAGCATCAGTGGAGATATATTTATTAAGAAAACTAAAGAAGGTGAGGTTTCATGGGCCCTTGCTAACAGGCTTCTTCCAGGGCCTTAATGTTATAAGATTTGCAGACGTGGGTATTTTAGTAGCAATGGATTAACACTGCGCTCTCTCTCCTCTCTGATATTGCCACTTTTCCAGTCCCCTCATGTAGTAAGGCAGTGTTCCTGGACATTTTCAGCATTACACTTAGAAGGTGATGATTTAGGGATCTATTTAGTTCATGGTGAGTGGTATCCATTTATGCGGTTCACAGTGAATCTGATGTGTCATTAAATCATTGCTACCATCCCAGTGTAGGAAAAGCTTCTAATAACTCTCCTACCTTCAACTGTGCTGACTCACCCAATGTTGGGACACAAAAGTTAGGGCCAGGAGTTCTATTGAAATAAGTCTTTTGGCAGTTGGCACTGAGAGGAAAGAGGACTGAGACACAAGGCTTGAAATAAATTATTTTTTACTCTCATGTTGGAATGTGGCAGCATGTTTACTTATGTGATATGTGATACCTTTTGTCACTTTAAGCAAATATTCACTTTTGTAACTATTTTTATATTTGTAATATGTCATCTTTTTCTTATAGAAGACCTCCCAAATATTATCAGATGAAGGCCCCACAAAAGTTGTATTTACTCCTAGCCCCAGGACACCTACTTTTCCTGGAGTAAGGATGCAGAACAACTCTCAAATACATCAGGATCCTTAAATGACCAGCCTGGCAGGAACATCACATGTTGAGCTGAGTCTATTACATTAGCCTTCAAACAGCCAAAACAGTGAGCCATTCCTCTAAGTTACCTCCACAGCAACCTGAATCACGGTTTAAGGCAACAGTATTTTGCCCTTCATAATTACACAGCGAGGAGGAGGAGGAGGGGGAGGAGGGGGAGGAGGGGGAGGAGGGGGAGGAGGAAAGAAGAAATGATTATATCCTCTGCCACCCCAAAATAGGGCAAGACAAGAAATTATGGGTAAACTCCAGTTCTTTTAGTCTTAAAAGAAGAAAATATGAAGCACTCATTCTTTTCTCTTTTCCACAGTTCCTTATATGAGAATATATCATTACAAATCTGATAAAAATTACTTTTCTCCTAATTCACAGAACAATTTTATCAGTTTTGTTTATGCAGAATATCCTAATTACTCAATATACAAATAGTGGGGCTCTTTTTAGACACCATGAAGGTGTACAAAATGGAACATGCCATCTGTTGTTAAATCAGCATTTGTAGAGATAATTTAAAGAATATAAAAGACTTTTAGAGATTACGCTATTTAAAGAGAGAAAAAACAAATGGGGAAACATAATACAAATGATACTGAACATTCTTATTGCCCGGTCTTCTTAGTTATATTGGCTTCAACCAGTTTGTGTGAATTTCTCTAAAGTAGCGGTCTCCTAGCATATTTTTTCTTTTTTATGATGGTTTTATCATAATGTATCTTTTCTCTGTAGTTGCTTTCAAAATACTTTGTCTTTACTGTTCAAATTCTTACAATAGAATAGATTATCTGACTACCTCTTAATACTTACAAAGAAGAGGTACAGTTTTTTTAAAAAGCTGTGTCCTGTGATAATGAATGGAAAGAATTTAAGTAAATGTTAGCTTTTATGGTTTCTTGTACACACATTATTTATTGCCTATATCATTAAGATATATCAGATTATTTTTGCTGTGTTTGGTTGCACCATGATTTTTTTAATATAATATGGTCACCTGCTGCTTATTTAAAAGAAAAAAAACTCTATCAAGAGTTTATGTTTATGAAATAATATATATACTGTAACATTTGACATCATAGATTGTCTTTTATGCACTTTTTATGCTGGAAAGTACTTAGAATGCTTCATATACAGTGAACTCTCAATAAATAAATACTGCTGAAAGAATATTAGAATCTTTGCTCTTTAGCAGAATTTTTATTTTAAATGTTGATGGTTCTTTATTTTAAATGTTGATGGTATTTTCTAAGTGGGAAGAATTAATCCCAAGGAAGTAAAAATGATCATTCTCTGAAATATTTGGAAAAACATGTTAGAACTTCTGTCTTACATTTAAAACATATTTTCAGGAGGTATTTTATACTACATATGCTATCTTTGTACTGTATTATATACAGTAATATATAAATACAATATTTTATGTGTGTATATATATCATGTACATATATAACTGTATAAATAATCCAGCACACATAAAGTGAGGTGAATGCTCAGTTACTAACAGGCATGCAAAATCGAAAGTGTTTGGAATGCAAATCAATATCACTAGGAGATACCACTTCACACCCATTAAGATGGCTAAAATAAAAAGACAGAAAATAGCAAGTATTGGCAAGGACATGGGGAAATTGGAGCCTTCATACTCTGATGGTGAGAATGTAAAATGGTGAAATCACTTTGGAAAACAGTCACTGACAATTACTAAATCTCATGATCTTTTTTTTTTCTTTTTCACGAAGACTTCCTTTGTAGGCTTTTTGGTTAATAATTGAACTATGCAAGTGAATCAAGTATGGTTAGTTTGAAGCAAAAATTATCTATAATGACAAGAAAGGTAAGAAACAAAAAAATGGCAGAAGCATTAGCAAAACCTTTTTTGCAAATTAACTGCCAACACACACACACACACACACACACACACACACACACACACACAGAGCTGTGCTGGCAGAAAAAATCCCTAATACTACACATGCATCTTAAGAGTGGCTCATGGACCAGCAGCACCTGCATCCGTGGGAGCTCCTGGATCCAGAATCTGCTTTTTAACACAATGTCCAGGTGATTCTTTGCATAAGATTAATGTTTTGAGAAGCACAGCACTCCCTCTTTTGCACCTTAGCACTTATTGCCCTTAATTTCCCTCCTCTATGTGTGGGAGTCAGCCTGTGGAATCTGTTTTGCACTCTGGGTCTCCATTCCATTATTAATGACAAAGCCATTCAGGTGTCCCTGTTAGTACAGTGACACAAGCAATCAATGCTGAGTTCCACAGCAACTATCATGGAAGAGGCTGGTTCTTTCTGCAGTGCTGGGGCCACCCTCTCACCAACAGTCAAGAGGCAAGCAAGTTTAAAATGCGAAGGATCTGGGCTCATAATGCCTAAGGGAGTGACACAAAAGCACAGTCATCATCCTTGTACACAAAGGAAGCTGGACAGATGTGGCCACTTTGCTTCACCCTATGGCTTGCATCCTGACCACATAGAAGGAGGATTCATATGAGGAGAACCCTTTCATCCTCTTCAAAATACCACATTGCAGAATTAAAGATGCTGAATTTAACAAGCAAATGGCAGCAATATATCTGCAATTGCAATAAGCATCTGCTTTGGCTGCTGTATCTTCTATTCCTATATTTATTAATGTAATGCTAATTAGTTCTACTAATGAGAGTTATAACAGAAGGGTAATGACCAGAAGCCCCATACAAATTGTTCCTCTTCATCTGTTTTCTTCTCTCTCTTTTTTTCCTTTTAGCAATGAATTGATTAGGGCCTGAAATAAAGGAAATGCAATATCTGTCAACTCACTATAAATATGGACGGGAAATTCTGAGAGAGTTTTTTTTCCTGTTTCTTTGGCATTTGTTTCAATGCTGCCTGGATTTATTCAGAAATGAGCCAAGAAGCCAGTACTATAAAAATGACTAAATGCAAACATAAAAAATTAAACCTTTGTACCTTGGATGAAGCTGAATGGTTATCTAGCTGCAACCTCATCTCCATTTTTATTGGAAGCAAATTACACATCTATGTATGATTCAAGGTGTGCCTTATTTTATTCTTATTCTGAATGTGTGGGGTTTGGGTGCTATGGTTAACTTCATATAAGCAAGATGATAAACTTTGCCTTTAGGATTTGTTATGTCCTGTTCACAGACTAACTGAGTGACCCATATGCAGATAATCATAAGAGTCATGGTCATCCCAGCTCTAAAATTAACTGCTCTTCCACAGAAATCCATTAGTTTATACTAAATCTTCTGCCCAGAAAACATGCATTTGCCATGCATCTTGCCATTTCTTAAATAAGCAAAATAAACACATTTTTCTCCTTCCTGTTACTTTCTCAAGCTCCAACTCATCTTCGTCTTCTTAAAAATCTTTAAAGGAATGTAAAAAAGTTGAATTCATAGAACCCAAGTAGAATAGTGGTTACAGCAGCTGGAGAGTAGAGAAAATGGGAAGATGCCAGTCAAAGGGTATAAACTTACAGCTGTAAAATAAATAAATTCTGGAGACCTAATGTAGAGCATGGTGATCATAGTATACCCAAAATTGGCTGAGACCAGATCTTAAGCGTTCTCATCAGACACACAAAAAAGCTAACGATGTAAAGTGACTGACATATGAATGAGTTTGATTGTGATGAGCCTTTCCCAATGTATATCAAACATCATGTTGTACACCTTGAATACACTGTATAAATTGTATTTGTCAATTGTGCCTTAGTAAAGCTGAAGACATTTAAAAATAAATAAAATTTCAAAATATGTTTTAAAGAAAAAAATAGCTCAACAAACATGTTTTAGACAAGTACTGAGATTTCATTTAATGCGCCTGTCAGTGCCTGTTAAATGAAATCTCAGTACTATGCTCTAGGTAAGACTCTCATCTTGCATCTGAGAAAATAAGCATAGAGAAAAATCTCAAGGCAAAGAGCAAATAAGAGAAGGGGTTGGGATTCAAACTAGGTCTTCTAACTGAGTATACAGGGAAATTCCACTGAACCAGTGGCCTTCACAGCATCCAGGAACTTGTTAGAATGGAAATGTAGGGGCTTCATTTCAGACCTATTATTTTGTTTTGTTTTGTTTTGTTTTGAGATTGAGTCTCACTCTGTCACCCAGGCCGGAGCGCAGTGGCGTGATCTCCACTCACTGCAACCTCCACCTCCTGGGTTCAAGCAATTCTCTGTCTCAGCCTCCCCAGTATCTGGGATTACAGGTGTGCACCACCATGCCTGGCTAATTATTATTATTATTATTATTATTATTATTATTTTGTATTTTTAATAGAGACGGGGTTTCACCATCTTGGACAAGCTGGTGTTGGACTCCTGACCTCGTGATCCACCTGCCTCAGCCTTCCAAAGTGCTGGGATCACAGGCGTGAGCCACCCTGCCAGGGCCAGACCTATTATTACAAATCAGAAACTCTGGGGTTGGGGGTGGGGGATGGAGCAGCAATCTATATAACAAGCCTATAGGTGATTTTGATGCATGCTCAAGGTCTGGAAGGACTGCACTAGCCCAGAACTGCCTTTTCCCCAGAGCTATTTGGAAAGACAGAGAATCCCTGCAAGACTCAGAAGGCACTCCCTCTTTAACACCTTTGTTTCCATGCCTACAGCTTTCCTAAACAGCCCTGTGTCTGTGTTTTCCTTTCCCCATTCAGCAAACATTCACCGAGTGCCTCTGATGGGTGGGACAGTGTTGGAGGCTACATATACACAGGCACAGACAATTTCTCTACCTTTGCAGAAAATGGCAAAGATGTGAAAACAGCACTCATCACAGCGCTCACAAAGGCTTTGTCTCAATCCTCCTCAATCCCTGAGGCCCCTGACACTGCTGACCCTGCTGCTTTCTTCAAGGAACTCTCTCTTCTATCGTAACTATATACCCCAGCTGGTGGTTTCTCTTTTTCATTAGCTTTACTTTCTTTCTTTCATGGCATTACATAAATCCTTCCCAATGTTCCATTTGTATACTTCTTTTCTCTTTATATTTTCTTCTTGTTAATTTTCTGGAATTTGCTACTCCTTATGATGTTTCTGCTTATCCTAATAGCACCTTCATTTTCCCACTGAGGCTTAAAACCTCCACCATCTCTTTGCCCTGTCTCCAATACTCCAGGATCTGTACTTATTCAGAGCCCAACTCTTCACATTTGTACCCTGGTATCTCTAACACCTTCTCATATTCACCTTTGCCACCAGATTATTTTAAGGACTCTTTTACCAACCTCTCCTGTCTCCAACATCCATCCGCAGACAATAGGCAAAAACTTCTTTATAAAAATTATATCAGGCCAGGTATGATGGCTCACATCTGTAATTCCTGCACTTTGAGAGGCTGAGGTGGGCAGATCACCTGTCAGGAGTTCAAGATCAGCCTGGCCAACATGGTGAAACCCCATCTCTATTGAAAATACAAAAATTAGCTGGGCATGGTGTCAGGCACCTGTAATCTCAGCTATTAGAGAGGCTGAGGCCAAAAAATCACTCGAACCCGGGAGATGGAGGTTGCAGTGAGCCGAGATCATGCCACTGCTCTCCAGCCTGGGTGACAGAGTGAGACTCTGTCTCAAAATATATATATATATATATAATCACTATCTTATTGGTTCTCCATTATCCACCAACCTCAAAATTGTCTTTTAGGGAGGCTCTCTACAATATGGTTTCAGATGAACTTTTCCAAGGGAGTGAGTCCCTTACACACTCACTTCAACAGAATAGATTTCACTGTTCTCCAAAGGTAACCCTTTCTTTTCTAAAAAAAAAACGACTTTCATTTTAAGTCCAGGGGTATGTGTGCAGGTTTGTTACACAGGTAAACTTGTGTCATGGGGGTTTGTTGTACAGATTATTTCATCACCCAGGTATTAAGCCTTGTACCCATTAGTTATTTATCTTGATCCTCTCCGTCCTCTGATCTTGCAGCCTTCAAAAAGCCCCAGTGTGTGCTGTTCCCCTCATGTGTTCTCACTATTTTGCTCCCACTTACTTAAAGTGAGAACATGCTGGGTTTGGTTTTCTGTTACTACATTAGTTCTGCTAGGGATAATGAACTCCAGTTCCATCCTTATTCCTGCAAAGGGCCTGGTCTCATTCCTTTTTTACCGCTGCATAGTATTCTATGGTGTCTGTGTACCACATTTTCTTTAGTCAGTCTATCACTGATAGGCATATAGGTGGATTCCATATCTTTGCTATTGTGTCTAGTGCTGCAATGAACACACACGTGCATATATCTATATAATAGAATGACTCCTATTCCTTTAGGTGTATAGTAATGAGATTGCTGAGTTGAATGCTCTTTCTGTCTTTAGGACTTTGAGGAATTGCTACACTGTCTTCCAACAATCAAATGCAACCCTTTCTTTCCTGACTTCTGTTCCTGCATTTCTTTCTCCCAGCTAGTTCGTCCTTTGTGTTATTACCTGTCGATACTCTGCTATTCTTTATCACCCAACTGAAACCTTCTCCCTGGTGCCTTCCAAGTTCCACCAATGGGATATGGTTTCTTCATTCAATTCGTCATTGAATTCCTGCAGTACTTTGCTTGTCTTTTTTCTGACGTTTTCTTCCTTTTATTTACATTTGGATACGGGCATGGCTGAATTCTCAGCTGCCTCAAGGCTTGCTTGTCTTTTGCTGCCCTAAACAATAACTTTTTCAGGGGAGAAACTTAATAAATATTGGTTGAGTATTATTAAAATGTGTTTCTCTTCTGTTTATTCTTTACCTGCCATTCTTGACCCATTTTGCTACTACCATTTGATTCGCAAATATCCCTCAGCTTCTATCCCAAAGATCCAGAAGTTACTTTTCATGAGTCTTATTCAAGTATATTCTCTGTGTCTTTCATCTCATCCTGTCTAAAACTCAGTTCCCAGGAGTCACCGAGGTTTATGTATAGTTTGTAAATGAACACCCTAATTACAGTGGGATTAATCTGGACAGATCTGGATTAAAATGTCTCCTCTTTATTCCCTTTTGATTACCTTTTGTTAGTCTCACAGGGCCTCAGTTTCTGTGTCTGTTAAAAAAAAAAAAAAAAGCTAATTTCTTCTACCTTGAAGGCTGACTGTCAGAGCCAAAAAAAAAAGAGAAAAAAATTGAAATGGCTAACTAAATAAGACATGGCCAATCCTGCATTAATGTTTAGGAGTTGAAAAGATCCACCTTTATTTTACAGATGGAGAAACTGAGGCCCAGCTCTGTGGATTCAGCAGCTTAAGGTCCCCAACTTAAAGGAAGCAGAAGCAACAGTAAAATCATTGTCTCTTGACCCCCTGCTTGGTCCTTCTCCAAATAAATGATGCAGACCCTTCCAGGAACAAACCTGGTCCAATGACTGGAGGCCTGTGACGGGGCTCCTGCTGCATGGGGTGGGGCTGTCACCAGTCCCTCATCTCATTCACGGGGACAGCCAAATTTTGGATCCCTTCCGTTAGACTGAGAGCCACACACAGCCTGGTGAGCAGTTCAGAAGGCATTCTGTCAGACCCTGGCAGCCATGACATTTTGGATGATTTTTGTGCAGCTAGGCTGACTCAGGGCTGACTCACTTGGCCATGTGGGCAGGAGAGGTGACGACAGTCTGCTGGCGTCTGACCTTTCAGACCTTGTCTCCCTCCTGAGTGTATAGAGGAGTCCCTGGGGCAGTTGTGACACCCTGTGGCCAGGTCGGCTCATCACAGCAGAGTGTCCCTTAATAAAACAAAGAGTGCACCAGGCATTTGCCAGGGAAGAAAGGGTGCTCGCCTGAGTTTATGGATTATTCCACCTTTTGGCTGCAGCTCAGGCTTACTACTCCTCCACTGTCTGGCAGCATTTCCACCCTTAATTAAATTTATTTGCAGCCTTTTAGGACTTAATTGAGAATACCCTCCAAGAAAGTAGATATGAAGAACTGAAAAATTGAGGGCCATGGGAAATGACTCAGAATCAATATTGAACACTTCTGGAGAACAGGGGATATATCTTCCATCCCATGGAGCCCCACCAAAACCAAGGGCACTGTATACTGTAGATACTCAATAAATGTTACTGCATGTTGAATGTGTTCCATGCCCAATAGCTTGACCAAAAGGCTAGTAAGTGTTACGTGCTGTTGTATTACATTTGATCTATCAATATAAGCTAGACGCATACTTCTAACATTCAATCGACTTGCTCTTGATTGTGACTTGCCAACACTGAGAACTAGAATATCACCTTTCTATGCCTGCCTAGAGAAGTTTAGAAGAACTTGACAAGCATGCTCTGACACAGGACAATTCATTTTAGGACAATTAGATGATGCTATCCACATAGATGTGTGTTTCTTTGACTTTTCATGCTTTGTTCAGCTTTTCTTCACTCAGTATCCCTTCCTCCCGTTCCTTTCAATCTCTATTCTTTCTCTTATGGAAAGGCCCCCTAGTTTTATTTTTTATGCTTGCTTTTATTCTTTGAGAAAATGGTTTTTAATGAAAGTATTTAGCATAGCAGTTTGTGAGACTAGAATGAAAGTGCATCTAATTGTGCCTCTTCTAGGTGAACTGCAACAAAGCCCACTAGAATTTAGTTTCAGGTGAATGGACAGTAAAATCAACAGAAGTGTATGCATTATGGTATACCTCAGTGGAAGCAAATTCACTTAACGGGGTTTGGAATTATTATAAAATTATTTTGAAAACACTATCATGTCATTTGTGCTGGAGAAACCAACAGGGTGAAATGCATCTCTTGTCATATACTGGTTCCTAGAAGTGTCTTGGAATATTACTGTCTGCTTCTATCAGATAACAAAAATAAAATAAAAAGAGCAAGAACAAGCATCCGGAGCTGGTGACATTCCTATGGTTGGAAGACAGTTTGGATAGTGAACAAAGAGAATGGCAGTAGAGAGAGCCTAGAGTTGGAAAAGAAGGCAAAAGTTCTGCATACCTTAGACAACCATCAATGTCTGGAGAACCAGCCACGGTGGTCTCAGTTCACACCGCAGGCTGCCCTTCTGAATCACAGCTAGCAGTAGCTGTTGCCCCCAAACACTGTGTTCTGCCAGCCACACTGGATCCCATCCAGCACTTGTGATGACCCAATCCCAACCCTGGCCAACCAGGCTCTACATGATCAAGCTCCTGCCTCCTCCAAGCCCTTTCCCATACCCCACTGCCTTATACACCCTGACAGTCCTGCTTTGTACTTGCAATTCCTTCTGTCTACAACAGGGGTCCCCAACTGATACCAGCGCAAGGCCTGTTAGAAATCGCACTACACAGCAGGAGTTGAGTGGAGCAATGCAATCCCATCGCTTGCATTACTGCTGGACTCTACCTCCTGTTAGATCAGCGGTGGCATTATATTCTCATAGGTGTGCGAACCCTATCGTGAACTGTGTACTCAAGGGATCCAGGTTTCACGATCCTTTTGAGAATCTAATGCTTGATGATCTGTCACTGTCTCTCATCACTTCCAGATGGGAAAGTCTTGTTGCAGGAAAATGAACTCAGGGCTCCCACTGATTCTACATTATGGTGAGTTGTATAATTATTTCATAATATATTACAATGTAATATTAATAAAAATAAAGTGTACAGTGAATAGGGCCTTTGAATCATCCTAAAATTATGTCCCACCCCCAGTCTGTGGAAAAATTGTCCTCCACAAAACCACTCCCTGGTGCCAAAATGGTTGATGATTGCCAGTATAGAACGTGTGTCTCCTATCTAGAGTTGATTTTTGTATAAGGCGTAAGGAAGGGATCCAGTTTCAGCTTTCTGCATATGGCTAGCCAGTTTTCCCAATACCATTTATTAAATAGCAAATACTTTTCCCCATTGCTTGTTTAAACATAAGGCCTAACACCATAAAAATTCTAGAAGAAAACCTAGGCAATACCATCCAGGACATAGGCATGTGCAAGGACTTCATGACTCAAACACCAAAAGCAATGGCAACAAAACCCAAAATAGACAAGTGGGATCTAATTAAACTTAAGAGCTTCTGCACAGCAAAAGAAACAATCATCAGAGTGAACAAGCAACCAACAGAAGGGGAAACATTTTTGCAATCTTCCCATCAGACAAAGGGCTAATATCCAGAATTTACAGAGAACTTAAACAAATTTACAAGAAAAAAAAAAAAAAACATCAAAAAGTGGGCTGTTCCTGTATTGGGTGCATATATATTTAGGATAGTTAGCTCTTCCTGTTGCATTGATCCCTTTATCATTATATAATGCCCTTCTTTGTCTTTTTTGATTTTTGTTAAAGTCTGTTTTATCAGAGACTAGAATTGCAACCCTTGCTGTTTTTTGCTTTTCATTTGCTTGGTAAATATTCCTCCATTTCTTTATTTTGAGCCTATGTGTGTCTTTGCACATGAGATGGGTCTCCTGGGTATAGCACACCAATGGGTCTTGCCTCTTTAAATTTGCCAGTCTGTATCTTTTAATTGGGGCATTTGGCCAATTTACATTTAAGGTTACTATTGTTGTGTGTGAATTTGATCCTGCCATTATGATGCTAGCTGGTTATTTTGCCCATTAGTTGATGCAGTTTCTTCATAGTGTCTGTGGTCTTTACAATTTGGTACGTTTTTTCAGTGGCTGGTACTGGTTTTTCCTTTAAGGCAGGCCTGATGGTGACAAAAATCTCTCAGCATTTGCTTGTCTGTAAAGCATTTTATTTCTCCTTCACTTATGAAGCTCAGTTTGGCTAGATATGAAATTCTGGGTTGAAAATCTTTTCTAAGAATGTTGAATATTGGCCCCCACTCTCTTCTGACTTGTAGGTTTTCTGCAGAGAGATTCATTGTTAGTCTGACAGGCTTCTCTTTGTGGGTAACCTGACCTTTCTCTTTGGCTGCCCTGAATATTTTTTCCTTCATTTCAACCTTGGTGAATCTGATGATTATTTGTCTTGGGGTTGCTCTTCTTGAGGAGTATCTTTGTGGTGTCCTCTGTAGTTCCTGAATTTGAATGCTGGCCTGTCTTGCTAGGTTAGGGAAGTTCTCCTGGATAACATCCTGAAGCGTGTTTTCCAACTTGGTTCCTTTCTCCCCATTACTTTCAGGTACATCAATCAAACGTAGGTTTGGTCTTTTTACATAGTCCCATATTTCTTGGAAGCTTTGTTCATTCCTTTTCATTCTTTTTTCTCTAATCTTGTCTTCACACTTTATTTCATTAAGTTGATCTTAAATCTCTGATATCCTTTTTTCCACTTGATCAATTCAGCTATTAATATTTGTGTATGCTTCACGAAGTTCTCATGCTGTGTTTTTCAGTTCCATCAGGTCATTTATGTTCTTCTCCAAACTGGTTATTCTAGTTAGCAATTCCTCTAACTTTTTTCAAAGTTCTTAGCTTCCTTGCATTGGGTTAAAACATGCTCCTTTAACTCAAGGGAGTTTGTTGTTACCCACTTTCTGAAGCCTATTTCTGTCAATTTATCAAACTCATTCTCCACCCAGTTCTATTTCCTTGCTGGCAAGGATTTGTGATCCTTTGGATGAGAGGAGGCATTCTTGTTTTTGGAATATTCAGCATTTTTTGTGCTAACTTTTTCTCATCTTTGTGCATTTATCTACCTTTGGTCTTTGATGTTGGTGACCTTTGTATGGGGTTTCTGCATGGATGTCCTTTTTGTTGATGTTGATCCTATTCCTTTTTGTTTTTTAGTTTTCCTTCTAACAGGCCCCTCTGCTGCAGTTTGCTGAAGTCCACTCCAGACCCTGTTTGCCTGGGTATCATCATCAGGAGCTCCAGAACAGCAAAGATTGCTGCCTGTTTTTTCCTATGGTAGCTTCGTACCAGAGGGCACCCACCAGATGCCAGCCAGATCTCTCCCGTATGAGGTGTCAGTTGTTTCCTGCTGGGAGGTGTCGCCCAGTCAGGAGGCATGGGGATCAGGGACCCACTTGAGGAGGCAGTCTGTCCCTTAGCAGAGCTGAAGTGCTGTGCTTGGAGATCCACTGCTGTCATCAAAGCCGGCATGCAGAAATGTTTAAGTCTGCTGAAGGGGCACCCACAGTCGCCCCTTCCCCCAGGTGCTCTGGCCCAGGGAGATGGGAGTTTTATCTATAAGCCCTGACAGGGGCTGCTGCCTTTCTTTCAGAGATACCCTGCCCAGAGAGGAGGAATCTAGAGAGACAGTCTGGCTACAGCAGCTTTGCCAAGCTGTGGTGGGCTCCACCCAGTACAAACTTCCTGGTGGCTTTGTTTACACTGTGAGGGGAAAACCCACTTACTCAATCCTCAGTAATGGCAGGTGCGCCACCCCCCCCAAGCTTGAGCATCCCAGGTCAACTTCAGATTGTTGTGCTAGCAGCAAGAATTTCAAGCCAGTGGATCTTAGCTTGCTGGGCTCTGTGGGGGTGGGATCCACTGAGCTAGACCACTTGGCTCCCCGGCTTCAGCCCCTTTTCCAGGGGAGTGAATGGTTCTGTCTTGCTGACATTTCAGGTGCCACTGGGGTATGAAAAAAAAACTGCTGCAGTTAGCTTGGTGTCTGCCCAAATGGCCAATTTTGTTTTTTTTGTTTTTGTTGTTTTTTGAGATGAAGTCTCAGTCTTATCACCCAGGCTGGAGTACAATGGTGCCATCTTGGTTCACTGCAACCTCTGCCTCCCAAGTTCAAGCAATTCTCCTGACTCAGCCTCCTGAGAAGCTGGGATTACAGCTGCCCACCACCACCCCATCTAATTTTTTAATATTTTTAGTAGAGATCACGTTTCACCATGTTGCCCAGGCTGGTCTCAAACTCCTGACCTCAGAGTACCAGCCTGCCTCCATCTCCCAAAGTGCAGGGATTACAGGCATAAGCCACCACGCTCAGCTGACCCCTTACTTAGCAAAGTTTTCAACTTTGTCTTGCAGATGAATTATTTAGAGGGAGGCTGGTTTCTAATTTACATATAGTGATGTAGCACTAGACCTTTAAAAATGCCCTAGTCTGTAAAACAAGATTATATTTGTTTTCTAAAATATCCTACCAAAGAAGTAATAGAAATTTTGGAAAAGGGAATTAATATTTATTGATCACTTACTATGTGCCTGCCATGATGCTAGAAGCTTTCCAAACATTTTATGATTTATTTCTCTCAACAACTATTCTGGAAACTGAGGGTGACAGAGAATAAATGACTTGACTAAGGCTATATTGGGTTGAATAGTATCCCTCCGAAAGATATCTCCAAGTCCTAAATCCCAGTACCTGTAAACGTGAGCTAACTTGGAAATAAGGTCTTTTCAGAGTTAATTAAGGATCTCAAGATCTACTGGATTTTGGCGAGCCTGAAATCCAATGACTATTATCCTTTCAAGAAGAGGAGAGGCACAGAGATACACTGAGAAGATGGGCCAGTGAAGATAAAGGCAGAGATTGACATGATGCAGCTACAAGGCAAGGAATGCCACAGATTGCCAGCAACTACCAGAAGATAGGCACGAAATGTGGAATGGGACTTCTGCCTTCCAGATCTGTGAGACAGTAAGCTTTCTTTCAAGACATGCTGTTTATAATAGTTTGTTATAGTATCTTTATTAAACTAACACAAAATCTTGGGCTGGTAATGGCAGAGCAAGGATTTGAACCTGGATCTGTTGAATCCAAAGCCTGTACTCATTCCACTATCCCAGTTGGTGCCCATGAATTCTATAGCAGAGAAGCCATCCTTTATTGACATATTATAACAATATAGAAAGATGTTAAAGCAGAGCCCTATAACCAAATGAAATCTGCAAGCATAGTTGTTACCTTCAGTCAAAATATCATCTATATTCATGGCCAAAGTGCAAAGAAGACCTCACACAAAAGAAACTCTCAGCTGATTCCAAATAGAAAGAGTTGCAAATTCCAGGAAAGTGAGAGGAGAGATGCAGAGGAACTTAGCAGCAATAGCTATGGGAGCAGAAAATAATAAAGAGAGATTTAACTGGAGGGAAAGAGCAGCCCCTCCCTTTGAAGGGAAATATTCAAAGCACACAGCCGACTTGAAAAGAAGTTGTGAAGAGAGACATGCAGGCGGCAAGTCGGATTCAGACCAGTCATGCATTGTTATAGCCAAAAAAAAAAAAAGGAGCTAATATCATTTCGAAGTTCACTTTCAGAGGTGGAAAAATCACATAGCTGGCAGGTTGCAAAATCCCTTTTTACGAGGCTCTAATGAGAAGATAGATTATTTCCAAGTCACTTCAAACCAGAAAATAGAAATCCACCAGGGCAAGGTAGGAAATTGATGAAAGGGTTAAACAAAAGTAATGCATGCAGAGGATAGATTGATTTCTGGGGACAGATTAAAAGCACTAAATATGTATCCTTGATGAGGTGATAATTAAGGTCACTGGGGAAGCCAAAGGAGCTGTCTGGGAGGAGATGAGAGGCCAGCATGCAGGCAAGTGTGGAATAGCAAACAAAATCTCACACAGGCAAGCAGGTAAGTGGGAGTGATGGGGTGCAATCCACAAAGGATCATTCATAAAGCCTCAGTGCAACCTCCTGATAGGGTGAAGTTTATTGCTTCTCTATGTAACTCAAATTTCAAATGACCTTTCCCTGTTCCACAAGTGAAGTCATTTCCTTTGAGGAAAGGTGCTATATAAATGTAAACATGTAAGTCTGAGCTGGACAGAGTGCTAGAAAATAAATACATCCCGGAATCCTCCTGCCCTGATCCTCCAGAGACAGACTGGATGTGACCTCATGGATCTTTCTTTTCATCTTCTACTTATGAGAATTGTACCTGACACCACCAATTTTGTGGACCTTTTCCATCTGCGAAACTCACAAATAAGTGATATTACTGGAGACCACACTGTTTTAATAAAAACACTCCGAGATCTGTCTTCACCCAGCATGTCTGGAAGAACAGTTAGGTGGCTAACACTAGTGAGTCTGGAAAGCCCTTCATCAGAAATGACTGGGTCCTGATCGCAGAAATATGACTTAACTCTGTTATGGGAATATCCAGGAGTAAACTCTCGCAGAAATCAAGGTTGCCCACTCTCTCTGCATGTGCACGTACATCTCAGTTCCTTTGAAGCTTAGTCATGTATTATTTAAGGTTCAATCCAAATGTTCCTTCTTTTGAGAGGCCTTCCCGAATTCTCAGGTGCGCAGTGAGCCATCTCTGCCCTGGGTGTTGTATCTATTTCACTGCTTGTCACAGTCTGAGTTGTCGCTTACTGATTTCATTCTTTTACTGGCCCCTGTGGCCCAGGGTCTGGAATCAGAGGTCAAAAGGATGAGTGCCATATTCTGCCTCTTCACCCTCACAGCACAGCCTACCTCATAGGACCACGGTGACCAGCAGCATCTAATTACCTAATAACAGAAAAGGCACTAAGGGTGATTCTCCCAGCTGTGAATTGACTAAAAAGGTCACCCAAAAATGTAGTTTTTCTCCCCAAGGAAAAGTCATATCAAAAGCTAATGAAATCTGAACTTTATTACTTCGCACTGAACTTTTCATTTTGTTTTAGGATATTAAAAGAGAGAAAGAGGCATGGAGAAAGGGAAGAAGTGGAAGTCAAGAGTTCGATCTTAAAAGGCTCTTCCATATTAGTAAGTGATCTTTGACCTTAGGGCACACACCAAGTGTAGAGGGGTCACTGGTAAATTAAAGGCACTGTAGGAGACTCACTGTCACATCTATTAAAAAAAGATATATTGAATACTTCCTATATGCTTGATGTTACAATTGATAATAAGTATCTCTTGGGCCTAGCATGGTACCTCACTCTTAGTAGGCACTTGATAAATATATCAGCTTTAAAATGAATGAGTGAATGAAGAGGTTTGAACTTCAGTTTCTGAGATATGTATGAGAAATGTTAAATCTTAGACGGAAGTATAATATAGTGGGAAGCCCTGCTCAGTGTCTACCTTGTAGAAATGTTATGATTAAATAAAATATTCTACCCATAGGAAGTCCTCAATTAACATTATTCTACTAATATTGTATTGATCAAATAGCAATAACGTGTTTTGTTTTTGAAATGGCAAATCAACACTTTCCTATCAAACTTCTGTTGCGAGGTACTTGCATTTTAAGAAAAAAATCTCTCTCTCTCTCTCCCTCTGGCTGGTGGTATGTGTGTGTGTGTGTGTGTGTGTATAAAGTTGAATCATACAGATTTACCGTTATTAACCACTTCTGATCTATGAAACAGAAATCTTATATTGTCTTCCTAATATATAAATATACTTATGTCACAGCCAAAGAAATGGAAAGGTTTTTTGATTTAAAAATAAAAAATAAAATCAAAATTAAAAATATTACCTATGATCATAATTCTGATTATACCATATTCTTACCAACTGAACTAAAATTTGATAATACCACTTACAGCTCCAATTGTCAGAGCTTATCATAAATTACAGAATTTTACTTACATATAATTGATTTGTAGACAGGGAGAATTTCATGCTCAATTCTGTACTAGAGAGTTTTATATTTTTAATGTAAACCTTTCTGACTTTAGACAGAGGCGTCATTTCTCCTACTGAATGGAAGAATGCCAATTTGGGCAGTTCTTCCCAATCTCATGTGTCTAGTCTTTAAAGCAAAAGAAAAAGGTCACTATAAAAGGTCACAGGAATATTATTGTTGGCTATCGACTCTGAAATCCGAACATCTGTCAGATTGCAGAAAACATCAATTCTGTCAAATGACACTAGTCCAAATTCCCGTCAAAGGGTCAATACATTGTCTAAAAGCAGGACTCCTTATAGAATGCAATTAGAAATCACAGATCAAAGGTGAAGTCAGGCCAGAGGTACTTTGCTAAGGCTAAGAAGGGCCTTAAGGAATAGCTTTTTACATGTTAGCAGAGAGTGAAGGTTAAAGGAGGCAAGATAACATTTAAGCTGGAAAGGTGATCATAATTTTTATAATGGTAAAAGATTACAACACAAATTCTGTTCTACCAGCAAGCAATTGCCCTTGGTGACAGAAGAGATGGACGAAGTTGCAAAGGTACTTTTTCACAATACTTACTGTGGACTAAAGACACAGAACTAGTCCTTGTGGTTGGTTTCTTTCCTTTTCTTCTTTTTGAGTCAACTTTGTTGAAGTATAATTTACAAAAGGAGGGGAAAATTGAGGGGTAGAGATAGGCAAGCAAAGTATATATCCGAAATGTGACAAAGTGACAGGTGAATGGTAAAAATTCATTGGTCATCCAAATATTTTGTCTAGGTGAAGCCAAGTATATTTCCAAATTTATGACTCTATAGAAACATCAAGTGACTCAACATTATGTAGGCACAGGATAAAGCTGTGCCAGGGTCCACAGTAAGTTAAATCAATAACAAAATCAGACAAGAGGTGCCTAGTTCTATATTTACCCATTGATCAGGCATTTTGGAGACAGCGTCCTCTACTTGCTCATTGCTTTCTCCTTTCCCATTTTATTATTTTGCCCGCCTCAATTTGTACAGTTCAACTTCTATAGCAATATCACACAACGTCCACCAATCTAATCCAATGACAAGTTTTCCATCTTCATTTTTTTTTCAAGCAGAGCCTCGCTATTGCCCAGGCTGGAATGCAGTAGCATGATCTCAGCTCACTGCCACCTTTGTCTTCTGGGTTCAAGCAATTCTCCTGCCTCCACCTCCCAAGTAGCTGGGATTACAGGCATGAGCCAACACACCTGGCTAATTTTTATATTTTTGGTAGAGATGGAGTTTCACCATGTTGGCCAGGCTGGTCTCAAACTCCTGACCTCAGGTGATCCCTCTGCCTTGGCTTTCCAAAGTGGCAGGATTACACGTGTGAGCCACGGCTCCTGGCCCAACTTCATTTTAACATATTGTGATTATTGCTATTCTAATCAGCTTAATCTCCCTGCCCCAACCTCTTGAAATTCTTCTCTTCTGTGGTTTACCTTCCACTTCCATGAGAGTATTATTTTTCCTTTCTTTTTGACATCTTTTCTTATACTGATGCCCCCCATTAATGTACATATAGCCCCAAAACTGTCATCTCTATTAATTTTTCATTTTACAACAATCTTTCCTTGAGTTTCCATCTGTTTCCAGGACTGTTATATATACTGTTGACTTTTAAATCTATTTTTTTAACCTCTCTCCACAACATAAAACCCACACTTCTAACTCTGTGGCTTTGAGTCATTTTTTGTCTTCTTAACATATCAGTCAATGTCTTTGCACCCACTCCAGCCGTCCGGAGGTGCGCCGGAGCCCCAGTGCTGTTACATTCAGATCAGATTGCTTCAAAGTCCACAAAAGCGAAGGTTTATTGCCTTCCTCACTGTGCCATCTCCACCTGGATGGCATGTGGCCTTCTCAGGTTCAGCATATCACAAGGAGTATTTTTCATTTCCTCCACATCTGTTCCTGCAATTTGTGTTGCCTATTTTAGTTAAAGCCACAGTAACCATCAAATCATCTCATAATCATCTTACCTTCTTCCTCCTTACCCCAGATCCCATTGGACACCACCTGCATCAAATCTACTCCTAAAGAACCCTCAGATGTGTTTCCATATCTCATTCCTCCACTCTAGTCTTACCACAGTCCCTCAGCACATCTTTTCCTAGACTGGTTTCTAATCAACAGTCTGTTCTGAGTCTCTCTGGCCCTCTACTCTACTTTCAATGCTAGAATTAATCTCCCTCATTCCTGGCAGAGGCATCTAGAAGGCAAATCTGCTGGAATTATTCTCACTTTTAGATTTCCTCAGCGACTCTCAATCACCCTCAGCATGCTGCTTAATACATCATTCAAGACATTTGACAGTCTAGTCCTAAAACCTCTTCTAAAAGCCCATCTTCTTGGAATCCTAATTATTTTATCCAAATTGCCATGCCATGAACTCTCACCACTCTAGTTTTCTTTGCTCATCTTAGAACAACTTTGCTCATTCTCTGTAAACTAGCTTCACTACCAGGTCATCTCCACACTGAATTTGGTTGCCACCTTCAGAAAGATGCCTCCAATAGGCCTTTAAAGGTATCGCTAATTGTCTCTCCTCTTTGCCCACAAAACACTTTCTTCTTACGATCAGTAGAAGATTACACGACATCTGTTTTTTCCACTCCATTCCTTCATTGGAGCTGACACTGTTCTAGGTAACAGGGACCAATTATGTGATGGAAGCTGCTCAGGCCAGCTCAATAGTCAATTTTGCACATTTTTCCTAATGTCACATTCAGTGATGTCACAACAGTAGCCTGAAACTGGCCATGATAGGAATAGTTACACCAGAGGGACTGGCAAACATTACAAATCAAGGCTCCTTTCAAACCTGTTTTATCAGCACTCCAACAGGGTAACAGCACATCAAAATCTTCTTAGAAACACATAATTCTTGTAAAAGAAAAGCGGACTACACAAGTGCTAAATAAGAAAATAATTGTTAAACATGTCTGAAGGTGCTAAGTACTATGAAAACAATAGAACAAGGTGGAGTATTCCAGGGTATTGGGCATTCATGTGAACAGTAATATTATCAAGAATTAGGAAAGGAGCAGGGCTGGGAGAAAGTGACAATGAGGATGAGTTAAATTTGTCCAGAAATAAAGGCAAGAACCCCAGGGTCAGTAAATGATTTCAACCATTAGGGGTAGAGTGTAACGGTTTAATATAGGGAGCTCCACGCACATATTATTCATTTTGTCTTATTTCTAGTGCCTGGCAGAGCATAATAGATGCTTAATTAAAGTTAAAATAGAATCTTATTTTATACAGAGCCTGGTAACTAGTTCTGGGTTGCACATTCTTCTGTTCTTAAGATTTATTTTTATTAAAACCAACAACTCAGAGGGATAAGTTTCTTCCCTTACCACACAGAGTTTGCAGCAGCACGTTACCCCACCTGCCTTAGGAGATGGAAGGGAATCCACCTATCCATGACTTATTTGAACTACCTTGAATAACATCCCTAGAATTTGGTCTTTTCACTCAGGACTTCTCAAACATTAACATGCATATGAATCACTCAAGAATCTTATTATGCTACATATTCTAATTCAGTAGGTCTGGGATGGGTCTGAAATTCTTCGTTTCTAACAAGCTCCCAGGTGACGGAGATGATGCTGGTCTGAGGATCCCACTTTGAGTAGCAGAGCTTGGGCTTTAGCCAACGTTTGTTTTCATCCCTCAATAGAAAATGCCCTCTTTCTGGGAAATGTCATGCCTTCTTTAGGCACCTCGTAAGTACTGATGATTTACTTTCTGTGATCTGAAGTCTGGCTCAGGTAATTCCCTACTTTACAATTCCTAATTCTAGCTCTTACAAACACACAGAATAGTTCTAATCACTCTTTCACAAGGCAGCCTTTAAGTACTTAACAGCAAGCCTTCTCTGTCCCAGCTAAATGCCCATGGCTCCTCCTGCCACTCATCTGGCTAAGCAGCTTTGAGTCTTCTGAACATGCCAGTCATTGTCTTCTTACCCATTAACTGTCCAGGCACCAACCAAAGTCACCTACAAGTTCATAGAACTTGGACTGCTTTCACTATGCTGCAGTCCTCAGATGGTTTTGGATCTCACGTTCCAAAACCAACAAACCTCTCACTCCGATTCCTGCTTTTGTTTACTTTTTTGAGGTGCCTGTACACCAAAAAGTATCTGAGACAAGTCTTAATCAATGTGGAGATTTATTTTGCCAAGGTTAAGGACCATGGCCTGTAACAGCCTCATGAGGTCCTGAGAACATTTGCCCAAAGTGATTGTGTTACATCCTGGCTTTATACATTTTAGAAAGAGAAGTTACAGGCAAAGACATGAATCCTTATATGTAAGGTATACATTGGTTGAGCCTGGAAAGGTAAAACATCTTGTAGGCAAGAAAGCTTTCAGATCATAGGTGGTTCAAAGATTTCCTGATTGTCAATTGGTTGAAAGAGTGTAGCTCTGCCTGAAGAGTTGAAATCAGCTTGAGTTAAGGTAAGTTAGGTGGTGGTTGAGGGGGATATTGCAGAAGCCAAGTTTCTTGTCATGTAGATAAAGCCTCCAGGTAGCCAGCTGGCTTCAGAGAGAATAGATGGTAAAATTCTCTTATTGAAACTTAAAAGGTGTCAGACTCTCTGGAAAAGACCTAGTAAGAAAAGGAAATTCTCTAACGAGTGCAAATTTTCCCCCACAAGAAACAGCTTTGCAGGGCCATTTCAAAATATGTCAAATAAATATATATGGGTGTAAAATACTTTGATTTCCTTCAGGGCTTGCTGCCAAGTGATGCTGTACCAGAGTCAGTTTCGAATTTGGTATCTTCTTGCTATAATGAGTCTGTTTTGTCAGTCTTTGGATCTCTGTTTTAATGTTAATGCTGGTCACTTTGTCTAAACTCCAAAGGGAGGAGTGTATGATGAGGCATGTCAGACCCCCATTCTTCCCCTTCCCTTGACCCCATCACGGCCTGAACTAGTTTTTCAGGTTTCTTTGGAATCCCCTTGGCCATGGCAGGGTCCATTTAGTCTAAATTTATTCAGGTGCTTAGAATCTTATTTTTTGTTAATATGCCTTTAGCTCAAAATTATCCTTATGCCAAAGTGGCTAGCATATTTTGGGGTGGCATATTCTGCTACCCTTCAGGGGATTCTATTTGCATATTCAAAGACTCATGGAGGTGATGCATTCTGCTGCTGGTCAAAGGCAAATCTCTAAGAGTCTCACCTTTCCTCTTCCCCACGACAATCTCCCAAAAGGTGAAGAGCACTATGGAGGTTTTATCCCCAGCTGATGGTGACGGTTTTCTCTTTCCCTCACAATTACTATGTAGAGAAGCTAGAGTCTGACTTGGGTTGGAAATTTGGGGTTTATTTGTTAAATTTCTTTGAACTGAGCTCAAAACAGAAGGCAATGCTCCAGGTGTGTTCTGACCTCTACTGAGCAGAACACTCAGCCTACCCCTCATTTTAAATACCAGCCACTTGTGAATGCAGCACAAGATCAAATTAACTTTCTTGGCAGTTTTGCTTCTGTTGACTCACCCTGAGTTTACAGTAAACTTCCAACTCTGAGGTTTTTTCTTGTAGCTGTTGCTTTCACAGTATCTTACAAATGGGCTTGTTCTCCTAATAAAAACCACTTCTCTGGCCTCTGTCGCCTATCGAATATCACGCTTTAAAAAATCCACAGAAATGTAAGTTGTCTTTCTGATGAGATTACCAAGGGAAGGAAAATACCTTGACAGAAAGGCTGCAATAAATCAGCAAAGATTTCCACATCCTGTTGTAAATTGCAACAGGATGCAATTCACCTTGCAGGAGCTGACATTAACTCTTTGTTCCCTGGATTGGTGAATATTTCTCCCTCTATGTCTCTCTCCTGATGTGGCGTTGGGTTTGAATTCTAGGCCCCAGTAAAACTGAATGGCTTTGCAAACAAAAAGATTAAAAGTATGTTTCCCATCATTTATATTGAAAAATTCTCAAAATGGAATTTGATTTCCTCCTGGTTTGTTGTTATGGATTACCAGTGGTTGGGGTGTCTGCTAATTTAAGATGGGCTGCACATTGTAAATATGCAAATATATAGGTGATAACCTGTAGACAACAAAAAGTTGTCGAATTTAAAGTGTCATAGAAGTTCCTCTAAAATATTGATTTTGATTTTGTTGCTTTCTTTGTTCATTCACACACCCTGAGCATACCTGTATCATATATGTTATAGTGAACCCCAAGTTTCTCTTCAAAGAATCAGTATGTCAGTGCGTTCAGCTCTCTTATTCTTTTTTAAAGTTTCTATTCTATTTTAAAGTTTAACTTCTTTGTAATTCCAGTAAGCAACTTTCTCCACTGGTTCTAATCAGTAGTTCACATCTGCTCCCCGCCACATCCTGACTCATCCTGGTCACCTGATCACCCCGGCTATCTGCTCTGACATGCCTGTAACCGCCCTTCCTGCCAAAACACCTACCCCGCCACTCTCTGGCTCCGACCAGTACTCTTTCAAATAGCCAATCGGGATTAATCTAGCTTGTGTGGTCTAACCCTAGCCAATAGGAAACGACACAGCAATAGGGACAACCCCCTCAGGCATAAGTACCCTTCCCCCTTTATCCAATTATGCCCGGCCATCATTGCCCCATCCCTACACCCCTCACCCTTCTATAGAATTGCTGGGAGGATTCATCTTCGACTGTTATTTCTTTTGCGGCATTGAAATTTTACTATATAAAATATAGTTTATCATAAGCTAATAATTTAATGCAGTGCCCATTATCAGACTGCAAGCTAACAAGAGCAGATACAAGATACAAGTCTCGCTCAGTTTTGCAGTCTAGGTTAGTCACAATTTCAATCTTGACCATGCATCAGGATCACCTGGAGGTCTTGTGAAAACAATTAATATTGTTGACTAAGTTTTTCTCAGATTCCCAGATCCCACTCCTGAGTTTCTGATTCAGTAGGTCTGAAGTAGATCTGAGATTTTTCACTTTTAATATTTCCCAGGTGACACTGAAGTTGCTAGTTCAATGAGCAGACTTTGAGAACCGCTGATCCAGAGCATAGATCACAACCTCTACAAACACTTAATGAAAGACAAAAGGCAAGAACGTGGTGGGAAAACAGAGGGAAAAATATATGTAATTAGGGAAGCAAAATACATGATTAGGGAATCGAAGTAAGTACTGATTTTGGACCTATCTTGGAATGTCCCCACAAAGTGTGAAGTGGGGTAGGTTTTTGCATTCAGTCTAAATCAGAAACATTCCTTTTATTCTCCCCCCAAGATTTGCTGGAAATTATTTGGATTTGGTTGTTTTCCATCTTAAACTCGAAACTGTATCATCTACTTAGTCTAGGGAATTCAGTTGTTTATCTGTTTCTTCCTGGGGCAGAACAGTGAGTAGCCTCAGGCTGACTTTTTTAGCTGTTGCAGAGTACATTCCTCATTCACATCCAAGAAAGTGTGTCTTCACAACTAAGGGCCCGAAGTAAGCATTTCAAATCCATCATTACATGCTAAAAATTCTAATTTTTCTTAAAGTATTTGATGTTGCTTGATCTTAAACTTTTGTTTAATATTATGTGTACCAAAGAACCACTGGGTTGACTAGGTTTTTCTCAGTCTGCTGTGTTGGACGTTTGGCATTAACATAATAGTATGGTGGTGATGAAATTCAATTATCCACATATATCACAGCTACATTGCTATCGCGTCAAACGAGAAGAAATGACTATCTTCCATTGAATTTACTATGCTATAGAAAGAGGAGATACGTTGTTAAACCAGTATGAATCCCTAGTAGAAAACCATGTTTTTGCCCCTAAGAGACATTAAAAGTTTGATGTTCCATTGGTGGAGATGGGGGAGACATGTAGTCTTTTTGGATGCATAGCTCTGCCTCTTATTTGATCTGTGAATGTGCACAAATGATGTGTTCACAGAAGCATGGCTTCATCCATAAAATGGGTACAATTAAAGTAAAAACTTGAGACAGCGTTTGTTAAACAGAACACAAAACCCCAGCATATGGTTGGCATTTAATAAGTAATTGAGGGAAATCTGGATGAATTGCTATGAGCACCTGGGCCATTTTGCTTTGCTTTGTTTTTCCTACAAGAGTATGTTGTTTACAAATCTTTTTCCCATCTATCTTTTTGAGAGAGCACACATTGTTCACCTGGCTATTTTAACAATTCTCACATGATCTCTGTTATGCCAAGTTGTTAGAATAAATGAAAATTTTTTTTAACAAGAAGCTTTTCATGAGAATGAGGTGTTTGGGGGAGACAATGCAATGTGTCCTATGATTGAGTTCTATAACCTGGGACTATTAAAACGGTATTAAGTCCAAGAATTGGTCCACACAAATCAATTCCTAGAACTACACATACCCTACCTCACAGGTGTCAATACTCCCTACCACAGCTACTGATACAGAAAACAACAAATGAAGTATGCAATAGCCCAGGCACCAGATTTCTCTGCTCTCAGCTGTGATTCTTAGCTTTGGTTATCTGAAACATCATTTGATGGCTGGTCACTTTTGGGTCTCAGCAACCTAGCAACCTCTGCTTCCCAGGATTTCTGGGCTGAATTCCTCAACCTTTCTGATTTCCTTGTATATATTCTCTTTCCATCTCTTCCACTCCTCCAGAAGAAGGCTGGTTTCATCAATCTTTATCCATATACAGGTGGTAACACCTTCAAGGATGTATCTCTCTGGGTGCGTGGGTTGGATCAGACAGCAGGTAAAAACAGAGTGTAATGTGACATAATCACAAGAGCCCACCCAGACAGTTCAGCTAAATATATTTGAAAGCAAAAAAGTCACACACTTAAAAATTATGCAAAGTGTGCTTCCTATATCATATTCCACATAGCCACCTTCTGTTTGCCAAGGTGCAGTTTCTCATCAGCAAATCACTAGCAATGCAAACCCAAGGGGCAGAGCAAAAATCACCTACTTGGAAGCCCTGCAATAGGCCAGATCTCATTCAGACATATGTTTCCTGATGCTCACAGGGGTCAAATTCATTGCCAACATTTGAAAATTAGGAGACTTTCCATTAAAATCAGATTTCCAACTTCCCTTAAAAAATCAGAAGTCTGACTTGAGCCCACACCTCGGTACGCAGTGACTAACTGACACTGAATAGCAGCTGCTCTTTTCAATGGGCAGAGCTCCCCAGTATGCTGCCGTCATCCTGCTTGGATACCTGCTAGGTCTCTTCTGGCAAATCCTGCAGTTCAGCATCATGTCATATATAGTGATCTCTCAGGGAAGGCAGTTCAAGGTCTCCTTTGCTCTGCCTCTACCACTTTATGCCTCTCAGGACCCAAGCATTTTACTTCTCAGTGAGAAGGTTGCAAGGCTATTCAGTTTGAGCCACATTTCTCTGCATAGCGTCTTATCAAATGAGAAAAAAAGAAGCTTGTGTTTAGGAAAATATTCTTGTTTGCTCTTGCATTCCCTTGCTTTAAAAATCTAAGATTGGAAAGTGAATTAGGGGAAAATGACAAAGAGCAGTCCCTCTTCTCTGCTTTGGTTGTACCTCAAGCCTGTGTCTAACCAAGGCAAAGAAAGTCTTACCCTAACATAGTAGAGATGACTGTAGTTTGTGACCAAAGCCTTGTAGTTATTTCTGCTGTTTCTTTCCAGAAACACCTGAAATGCAGGATAAAAGCTGTCCTGGATCCCAAATAATATATCCATATACTAGCAGGATTATAAAATACTGGTTTTAAAAATACTGCATTAAAAACAAATTGCGTCACTGTTGTGTCATTACTTGGTGTTAAAGCAATTGCAAATACTAATGGAAATGTAGGTGCAGAAAACAAATGATAGGACTCGGTTACAAAGTGGCCCTCCAAATTACCAATAAATGTTTCTCTTATGGTTTACAGATACCATCCCAAATAAAATAATAATGTGTAAACCTTTGACAATATGTCCAAGCACTGCCTAGACTTTCCTTATCCCAGCTTGAGAAACACAAAATTTGCATAACAATAATTATTCCTCCATAGCACATTCCCCTTGAGATATCGGAAATCAAAAAAGCAAAGCACATCATAAAACTCTACAATAAGAAAACAAGAATACCAATTTTTAAAAAGGTAAATGACCTGAACAGACACCTCACCAAAAAAGACATATAGATGTCAAAAAGGGTTACAGAAAGATGTTCAACATAATAAGTCATTAAAGAATTACAGCTCAGACAATGATGAGATACCACTACACACCCAGTAAAATGACCAAAATATAAAACATCAAATGCTGGTAAGGATGTGGAGCAGCAGGAACTCTCATTCATTGCTGCTGGGAATGCAAAATGCCACAGCCACTTTGAAAGACAGTTTGATAGTTTCTTACAAAATTAAACATACTCTTACCATAGGATATAGTAATCACATTCCTTGCCATTTACCCAAATGAGTTAAAATTGTATGTCCACACAAAAACCTACCCACAAATGTTTAAAGCACCTGATTCATAATAGCTAAAGCTTGCAAGCAATCAAGGTGTCCTTTAATAAGTGAATGGATACACAAACTGTGGTACCTCCAGATAATGGAATATGTAGTGTGAAAAACAAGGCAGCTATCAAGCCGTAACAAGAAATTGAGGAACCTTAAATAAATCTTGCTAAGTGAAAAAAGCCAGTCTGAGAAGGTTTCATACATATCATTCCAACAATATGACATTCTGGAAATGACAAAACTATAGAGACAGTTTTAAAAATCAGTAATTTCTACCAAGGGTTTGGGAAAGGGAAAAGAAGGAGGGATGAGTAGGTGAAGCACAGGGGACTTTTAAGGCAGTAAAATGACTCTATATAACACTACAACATAGGATACATGTAATTATACATTTGTCAAAACCCACAGAATGAACAACACAAAGAATGAACCTTACGTAAACTACGGACTTTGGTTAATAATATGGATATTGGCTTATCCATTGTTACAAATACACCACACTTATGCAAAATGTTAATAATAAGGCGAGCTGGGAGGAGAGAAACGGGGTATTTGGGAACTCTCTACTTTCTGTTCAATTTTTCTATAAATCTAAACCTGCTCCAAAGAAGCCTGTTAATTATTTTTAATCAAAGCATGCTAATTTCATAGAGTTCAAGAGAGGAGGAGTAGGGGCTGGTTCTGAGTCTTGTCTCTACACATCATTTTACTCTCACTTTATTCTTCACAAGGTTTCAGAACAAAACCAGATTAAATTCTATTTAATGGTGAGTTGTTCAACAATTATCAGGTGTCCAATAGTGTCAGATATTAATAAACAGCCTCTTTATATCTCTTCCCTGAAGTATAACTTAGACAAAGATAATTTTGGCCATCTCTCTGTCTTTACTGAATATTTTACTCAAACTAATTCACACAGAAAACTCAGTACTGTTGAATGACCTTGCCAATTTACCAAAGAGCTCAGTTTCTAAGGAGATCCTAGAAGGAATGTTTTCACTCCCCCAAATATGCCATTTTGCTTAAACAGAACCACGGTAGCCAAATCTCAGCTCTCAGTCTATAGAATATAAGCCAATTGATTCAGTAACTAGAACACTTTGTCATTCAGGCTGCTTTCTTCTTAACTCTTTTTTTTTTTTGAGATAGAATCTCACTCTGTCACCCAGGCTAGAATGCAGTGGTGCCATCTCTGCTCACCGCACCCTCCACCTCCCAGATTCAAGCCATTCTCCTGCCTCAGCCTCCCAAGTAGCTGGGATTACAGGTACCTGCCATCATACCCAGCTAATTTTTGCATTTTTATTAGACACAGGGTTTCTACTAAAAATCAGTAGAAATATTGGCCTGGCCGGTCTCCAACTCCTGATCTCAGATGATCTACCTACCTCGGCCTCCCAAAGTGCTGGGATTACAGGTGTGAGCCACCACACCTGGCCTTCTTTACTCTTTCAATTCATGCTGCCTCCTCTAGCCCAGCCCAAACCACATAACAAACATACATGCACACACACTCACATACACACACACTCACACATAGCCTCTGAGTCCAGTTCAGTAAAATATGAACTTTTCACCATACTCTGAAAAATCAAAACCTGACTAGCAAAATCAATGTCTTAACCTCTAAGGCCAATTTCTGTATTCCATGTGATGTTAAGAATGAGCCAGGTACATCAAAGACTTGGAAAGTAAAAAGGGCTTGAAATAGAAAGCCCAACTGCGTTCCAATCCCTGGTTGCACCATCATCCTCCATATCAATTTCTCTCAATGTAGAAGTTAATGCTTACCGCCAGCATTGTATCAAAGGATAATTTTTAGCAGCTGCACAGATTTGTGCAGTAAATCCACAAAGAACTAGACTGATAAGAAAGTGACATCAGAAATCAAAAAGCAAAGCATGCTGATTTCACAGGAAACTTAAAAATCTGAGATTCTCTTTTTTTATATAAAAAGTCACCAACAAAACAGAAAACCTACAATGTCTTATTTGTAACCAAAAGCATGTTCCTTTAAGAACAGGCTTGTTACTAAAAGCTGAAGGAATATTAGCTGTATTTCTTTCAAACAATGTTGTTTACTATCTTCAACTTCCAAATTTGTTATTTAAAAAAAATTATTCTTCATGTCACCAGTTTTGACTGCTACATATGAAAGAAAGGTGAGCCTGGTGCAGTGACTCATGCCTGTAATACCAGCAGTTTGGGAGGCTGAGGCGGGCAGATCATCTGAGGTCAAGAGTTTGAAACCAGCCTGGTCAACATGGAGAAACTCCATCTCTACTAAAAATACAGAATTAGCCACGCGTGGTAGCATATGCCTGTAATCCCAGCTACTCAAAAGGCTGAGGCAGGAGAATTGCTTGAACCCAGGAGGTGGAGGTTGCTGTGAGCTGAGATCAAGCCATTGCACTGCAGTCTGGGCAACAAGAGGAAAACTCCATCTCAAAAAAAAAAAAAAAAAAAAAAAAGGAAAGAAAGGTGAAAATAGCAATCTTGCAATTCATAAAAATGTATACATCATTTTGATTAATGGGTTCATTCACCTGCCTATCCAACCTACCAAAAAGTAGAAAAGAGAATTTTGTTACCTATTGATTGAGGTTGGTATATGTCAACCCAAATGTACAGGTATAGTTAAAAGGTAAAGCACATAGAAAATATGCCACAGGAAAAGAAGAGGCAGATAAATGTGTGGTGATCCACAAGCTAGTAATTGAGAGTTAACTAAGGAGTTGGCTGGCCTGGGAATCAGAAAACATGAATTGAAATTTTAGCTCTGCTCATTATTAGATGGGTAACTGTAGCCAAGTCCCATAACCTCAATGAAAATGTAGCTTTCTTTGAACCTATTAAATAAAAATAGTACCTTCTTTCACAAGGTTGTCATGATAGATAATTATAGTAAGACAAATAAAAGTGTGTAGACCTGACATATGGTAGGTAATTGATAACTGTTGTTTAATAAGAATGGTAATTATCTAATTACCTATACAATTTCATATTATAACTTTCTAATTTTCATTTCTTTGCATGTTTGTTGAGTTTTTGTTTCTCCCCTAAAAAAATCATCTATTTTAATATCTGCTGAGGTGGCCCCGATGAGTTTGTTAGAAACGGATGTAATTTTAACACAATTTATATAGATAGATAGTCGATTTGATGAGCTAATAGTATAAGAAAATGCCTGCCTGAAATTTCAGGTTGTGTGAATCTTAAAACAGAAATATTTGGGGATGGCTCAATAGTTCTGTCTCTAGAGGCAGAATCTGAAACACCCTTTTGAAGTCTCCAAGGGACAATCTGTCCTCGTTCTGCTTGGAAAACAAAGTGGAAATTTGCTACTCAGAGGCTATAGCAGAAAACTAGAAAAAAAAAATGGCAAACAGACTGCTGCAAATGTCCACAGGGTCCTCTGGGTTTCTTCCACTAAAGGATAAGCTTTTGCTTTTTTTTTTTTTTTTTTTTTTTTTTTTTTTGGCGTGTAATGGGAAGTATTATAAATTTTGCAACGTT
>CAUYLG010007744.1:0-85167 GCA_963573385.1 Cacajao melanocephalus
ACTGCATTGGTCATAGAGAGACTGGACCTGGACTTGACAAATTGCCATTGGTAGTCCAGCAGGGCTATGGACAGGTGGGCTGGAGAAGGTAACAAAGCATGGGCACCTGTATTGGTCAGAGAGAGAGACTGGACCCGGACTTGGCAAGCTGCCATTGGTTAGGCTCTTGGCGGGATTTTTTGAATTTTGGGCTGACAGTATGATTTAGTGCTGAGTGTGGGGCTAGGGGTGGAATGCAGGAGTGGGTGTGGGGAGCCTGCATGGAGAAGGCAGGCGCCAGTAGGACGTCCGGCCTCCTGATAAGTGTTATCAGGTGCGGAGTAGGGGAGTATTGTCCATCCGGCTCCTGGCGAGGCTATCGGCCTTACAATATCTATGTAGTACCTATTAATATAGTAAACTAAAATACAAGAAGAAATGATATATGGGACAAAATATAACAAAACCAGTCAGAGAACTACATGGACACTGACATTTAAGCTGTAAAAGGTGCCAGTATTCCCCAAGAAATGAACTTAAAAGTCTAGTCGTCAAAATAATAGACCAAATGGGTGGCCAGCCTACTAACATGTTTCCCTTCTCAAAGCACCCAATGACTTCTCATAGGTGAGATTTCCATTTCCCAGGGACTATGACTTAGTCCTTACTGGTGAGTAAAAGCTGGGACCCCCTAGTTTAATTCAAACCTCTTTATTTGGACATGAGAAAATGGAAAAACAAGTAGCTGGAAGAGGAGTTTTTTCTTTCCCATAAAGAAAGGCAGAATTTGTTATGAAAGATGAAATGTCTACTGAGTTGGCTACTCACACATGGCCATTGTCTGGGAAAGGTATTTTTTTATGAAATGCTTTAGAATTCTAGGATTCTGGAAAAACAAAAACTAAAAATACCAAAGGGTGATGGCAGATATGCTTTGCCTCTTTCTTTCCCGCCAATCTGCCACCACGCTCACTGTTTTCACAGTTGCGTTAGTTTATTAGAAAAATAAAACTTGATTGGATCATGTGACTATGTTAAAAGAAAAGACTGGCAGATCTGACTGTACATACTGGAAAAGTATATGACAAGCTTCTTATACAGGAAATAATAACAGCAAATACATACTTGAAAAGTTTTTGGGATGAATACAGTAGCTGGTTAATTGAATTATGCAAGGAAACTACTGCAGAATCAATTTTTTTTTAAAGTAAGTCACATGGATGGAAAAATTGGTATAAACTTACTCAAATAATGTTGAAAACAACATGGCTTGCTAAGTAATTTACTGCAATGCCTTAGAAAATGGTTTTGATTTATCTACATAATCCAGGTTTTGAAAGACTCATATAACAGAAAGGCCGGCAGCCAGGAGACGTGTGTTATAGTCTCAGCTCCACCAGAGTATCCCTGGGCAAACTGCTTAACCTCTCCACTCTCTACTCAATGAAGAAGTTAAGACCAGCTCCATGGACTTCAACCCAAGGGTCCTTAACACCTAGTGAGTCCCACAGAGTAATGGTGGTCCATAAGCAATTTTTAGTATTCCTAAGAGCCTAAAAGAAATCATGAACTTGTCTGAGACTAGGTTGTAAAGGTGTTCTAAAATTTTGTTTGTTTTGGTTACAATTGTATCAGATTGGTATAGTTAGCTATCTAATACCAAATGCAATGTGTCTGGACCATGAGGTCAATGGGAGAAAAAGATAATAAAGGTTATTGATAAAAAAAGGATGACCTTTAAGGTAATTTTCAGCTGTGATATTTAATAATCTATGACCTCCATATTCATGTGGTGTGATTTCAGGGAAAGGAATATATAAAAAGACCAATATTTACTCAGCACTTAATTTGTGCCAATCGACAGGCCGGGTACTCTGCATACTTTAAGTCACTGAATCCTCTCAAAGTCCATGAACTAAATATTTTTCCCTTCATCTGGGAAATGCACTACAGAGTAACTTTTGACACAACCAACTGGTCAGTAAGTAGCAGGGCTGGGATGCAGATTCTGTCTGCTTCTTTTCAGCACCATGTGGCTTTATACAAACTACTGCTATTAGTTCTTAGTAATTTCATTTTTGCAACTGGTAACTGGGTTGTAAATAAATGCTTTTCCCTGTCCTCAGTTCTCTTGCATAGCCTCAGTATGTTATGTCAACATAGCTAACAAGTCCAGTGGATCAACCAGGGAGTAAAAGAACATCTAAGATATGTTGTCAGTTACTCATTACTGTCAGGGTTGCTTTGCTAGAAGCTTTCCTAGCAAATAGCCTACTGGCTTAGATGGACAAGGGGGCAATTTGCTGCGACTACAGGCAAAACTAAATGCTGTCATAAATTCAGTGGAGTGGGGGATAGAGATTTACTTCTAATCTTTCGTTTTCCATAGTCCTTGGGCTGGGGCCACAATACTTGTCCATTTCACTTAATGCTAAACTAATAAGGGCTATCATTAGGATGCAAAGGAGAGGCTATTAAGAAAAAACTCTCTAGTACTTAATTATTAGGGCTGGAAACTTTCTTCTCCAATAACATTTTGTACAATGAGATAGCTGCATGTTAATCGACAGCATTTTTGTTATCTCAAAGACCCTTTTTTTTCTCCTTTCCAAGAAACACAATATTTTAATATGTGTATATGTAAAACTTGTATCAGTTGTTTTTTCCAAAGGTATTAATAAATCTAGAGAAAAGGTTCTTTATCATATGAAGCAGACAAAAGAAACAGCACTGATTTTTTTTTTTTTCCTAGAGTACATAGGACACACAAGGTCCAATGTAACGGGACACAATTCTAAAACAAATACCCTGAGTCCAGCAGTTTTCTAGCAAAGAGTCTAGATTTAGTTTGGAATTTGGTAACTAAAACCAATAACCAGAAATGACTAATTTGGCTAAAGATAAGATTTGAAGGTGAATTGACATGGAAAACTATAATGACTACACTGGATTTCTCATTAGAAGGGAGCAGAGTCTTATGAAGATTTCATATTCCCCAAGAGAAGCATATTTACACAATTAACAATTCTTTTGTTGGGAAAAAGCTTTTCATTATTGCATGTGGACACATGTGGGCTGTGTAAAAATACAAGGGATGTGTAACATACGGTAAACAGAAAGTAATGATCTTAAACAGGCCAAATCCTTGAACTCGTCATTAATAAATGTCTCTCTTGCATTCAGCTACCCCGGCTGCTGGGAGCCTGTTTTCTTCAAGTACTTCAAACACTGAAATCCAGGAACATTTATTATTTTAATCCATTACAGGCAGTGCTTGATTTAACTTTATTGGTTGCGGTGGTGGTGGTGGCAGTGGTTGTAAGTGGGGGTACAGCAATGTTCTTTTACACATCATTTCAAAAGGGCTTAATTATATTTTATAGTTTGGGCCAGGAATTCTGCTTGTTTTTTTGTCTAACAAGGTTCAAATGGAGTTCAGGTCAGTGATGAATCAGAAGAAAAAGTCAGAGATGGTTATCTCTCTGAAATGAGCTCATCTCCGTCTACGAAAGGCTGGGCAGGTACATCATGTTCACTACACCACAGCACGTGAGATTGCTCTGATATCCTAAGTTTGTTGCTTATTAGATAACTTTTATTTTTATGCAGCTTTGAAATACATACACTAGAAACTCAACTCAGTGGATATCTTCTATATCTCTGAAGTTACTATCCTACGTATTTTAAAGGCTTTCCTTTAGAATCCAAAACAGCTATCGCAACCACATGGCACTCAAACAAAAAATGTACATAAAGAACATTTTAAGAGATGTACAAGCTCTTTATCACAGGACAATGACTATGTATCCCAAAATAAAAGATGTAGAATATTGTATTTATATAATTTGGCTACACAAAACATTAAATGACTATGTAAATACAGCTGAGCAGCACAAATCTACTAGTGTTTTTTAATAATGTCAAACAGTCATAATTTTTAATCTCTCTTCTTGAGGGTGTGAAAAAGATCTTTTCTAAGGTAGTGGTAATTAATAATGTCTAGTCTATCTAATCACATAACAGTTACAGCAAAGATAACATAATTTGTATGTTGAGATATCTTCTCCACTGCATATAATTTCTAAGAGGAGGACAGGAGAATTATAGCATCTCATACATTTATGGTTTTTCTTCTCATATTAGAAAAATAATATGGGATATTATTTTGAAAAAAGTTAAGATAATTTCACTTGTTCTCCTTATTTCCCATCCAATTTTCAGAAATTCCTGTTCTGTTTTTTGCTGAATGCCTCAAGGTTCACCAGAATATACAGAAATATATCATAGTCAAAAATTATCAGTAATCTACAGGTAATTTAAGGGTAAAAAAAGAAATACATGCCAGTTTATCAGTAGCAACTTTGAACCTTGTTATAAAGTAATAGGGGGGAATCTGACCAGTATTAATAGTGGTACTCAGTCCTGGGAGGGGGAGGTGTCATGTTTCATGGACTCTAGGCCATCTGTTCTTCCTGCCTACATTTTACTTCTGCAAAACTATAAATGCACCTCTACCTCAGGGACTATAGAAAGGCCTTAGAATTCTTCTGCTTTTCATTATCACAAGATTCAGTAACTCATTTCATTGTCAAGATAATCCCCTTTTACTCTTTCTTTTGCACTTGAGGGGTATGCCAAAATGACAAATAAAATCCCAGATGTTACAGATCCAATGAGGTCTCCACCTTTCCTTGAGTGTTGGGTTTAAGCTACTTGGGACACAGTGTCAAAAATGACAGGACCCTGATGCCCACACCCAATATTCACTAAGAGTTCTTAGTGATTTGTATAGCTGTCTACAAGCTGTACTTCCACTTCAATCCTCAGTGGCTGCTTAAAAGTTAAGTTTGTCCCCTGGCTTTAACTGTCAAAGAACTCATTTCCTATTGTTCAGGCATTGGACAGAGATGTTATTTCTTTCTAAAAGTAACAAAAGACTTTGGGATGTTGTAATTGGCTGGTTATTGCATGATATTATTTTAGGTAGTCATATCTAATTTAATGTTTTATTTCCCCTTAGGCTAACTTGCATCTCTGCAGTATCCAAAGGTTATGACAACGCTTTATAACATTTTCCTTAGGAGATTCAGTTAACTACAGAATGAAAAGCTGGAGCTCTACTTTTTATCAATTAACGACCTGGTTTCACTTTTCAATACATGAAAAGGAACTTTAGGTTCTTTACATGTTATTGGTCCTGAATTCAGTGAACATTAGAAGAGGCATTTTGTATATGTGAAAAATAATGCGGTGTGCTTTCTCTCTCTACTTTTGTTTATTCAGGAAGATAAGTACATCTGGATGACAGAGGCTGGGGTAGTGAAAGTTACATAAGCCACAGCCCTTTGACTAGAAGGAGTTCAACTCACTGTTTTTGGCTTGGGTGAAAAGTCACCCAAGTCCTTATAGCAGGGGATCTGTCTAAATTCTTCCGAATTCTGACTAAAATGCCAGTCAAAATGACTTTATTAAGGTTCTTCCCCCAATCTTCTGTTTCATCTAACTTGTTCATGTTCTATTTTCCTTTTCCTTATCTACATACAGAGGCTGCCAATCTAAGTGCCCCCAAGAAAGAGTAAGGCAGCCTAAAGTACAGCCATTTCACAGCTCTGAACTGTGTTCGCTTGTCGAAATGTAAGGAGTGCCGCCCAAATAGAGCCATAATTTACTCTGACAAGGGGAGCTAAATTCTGTAGCTCACTCTCCACCCTGCCTCTGGAAAGTGCTACACTGCCAGTTCACAATTTATAGCTATATACTTCAAATGGCAAAAAAGATTGTGTTGTAGGTACATGTAAGGGAAAGCTTTTTTTTTTTAAGAAAATACTATAGAATGGGATAAATTTAATGAATATCAAAGAAATATTATCTGCTTTAAAATATTTTAAAATATAATTTCTAAAAGAGATGTACTTTTAATACAATCATAGGATTTTCAGCTGTATTATATACCAACCTTAAAACTATAAGCATTACATCTACTGAAATCAGAACTTTTGGGTCATTTACCAAAGATTCATGAGATAACATAAGTATTCTAACAGAAGTTAGGGTTAGATTATCGTAAGTCACTGCTACACCAGTATCTGCAGAGTGGAATTAAAAAAAAATCAAATCCCATGAAACTCCCATAGTTTAGGGTCAAAGAACAATGCAGGAGGCTAAGAACTAGTAGATATGTTTTGTAAAGTAGAAAATATTGAACCATTTTGCTTCATTCCAAGTGATAATTCCTTTAACTGCTCCGGTCAATAATTTATAAATGTTTAGTTTTAAAAATCAGTAAATAAATATGAAAGCATGGATTATTTAAATGTATTGAGAATGTTAGGGGGAGAAAATTAACTTATGCCTTTCAATCATATTATTTCCTTTCACATACACTTCCTGTAAGCTTATGACAGTTTAGATGATAAAAAATTATAATCATCAGGTGAACGCAAATATTTTTCTACCTTTGAAAAATAAGAAAACATACCTAAAACACATTCTCAATGGTGTTTCTCTAAATATTACTTGGCACATAAGATTCCTCTAGCATTACAAATCTATTTCAGCTCCTAAATTAAAACTCATCTGGAAAGGACTATTTTACCCTGTTTATATAACATTGTCACATAAAGAGTGTTAAAAAAATACTTCACTAAAAATAGCTTGCGTAAGTTAGGGATTAGAGTAGTTTCTGCTGCTATAATTGTTCCTTTGTAGTTTTTTCCATGATGTTTTTGCAGTGTTTTTGACTGTGTTTATTAAAGTCAGCACATCAAAAAGGATCAAAGAGAAAGTGAGTGAGAACCAAAGAAACCCCAAGTGTGTTGTCTCATTGGGGAGTTATGCAGATTCGCATAAACAAGTGCAAATTGTTGAGGTTTTAATGAAAATTTTCTACAATTATTTTATCTGAAGTCATTCTATACAATAACATCTGTACAGCAGATGGCTATACTGTACCAAGGCAATGCTCCTTTTTCTTTCTGTTTAATAGTACATCTGAGATGACTACTTTTGTCATTGTGCTCAATTTGGTTCAGCAAATAATTTTGAAAAGTGCAGCTGCTGCAGATGGTCACAACAGTTATATAAACTGTAAAATCAAAGACACAGTTAAGTATTTCTGTATTAGATTCAAACTATAAAAATCTGACATTAACTTCATTGAGTTCAAAAATATACTACAGTATAAAAAATTTCGGTTTAATGTAGAGCAATGTCACTTGAAAACTACAAAAAGAAATATGACTACTGGTAGGAGGCTTTTATGTGAGTATATTTGCTTTTTGGTGGTGGATAGTTTTTTACCACTTACCAAAATTATACTTTGAATATATGTTTGCACGTATTTTATCCAAATTGCAAAGCATGAATTTTTAGGACATTTGACTACACAATGAAATTAATGTTCAAAGCTTAAATTATGTTTTATTATAAAAATGTAGTTAAAGTAATTTTTTTGAAAAAATATGTACCAATCTCTTAATCACAATTTCCAGAGAGATCAGTCCTTATAACTAGAAGTTAATATAACCTTATTTCATGTAATTACAGTTTATTATTATTTTGCTAAACTTGTTATCATCCTAAACTGTTTGGGTATGCATAAAGAAAAAACTGCAGCAAAAATATATTTTGGTGTTCATTATAGTCTCATAACAAAATTGTTCCTATGAAGTAGCTAACCTCAACTGAGATTTGATTTGATGAAAAATAATTACTTTAAAATATTTGCTGGACACTGCATGTTAGAGTTGTATAAAGTATGTTTAGTCAAAGCTGTAGTTGCCATTTTTGTGTTTAACTAGATTTAAAAACATAATTGTAAAAGGATTAAGGGTATGTTGTTTTCTTATATAAAGGGGAAAAAAACCAGTTCCAAAACTAGAGTTTACTAATTCGTACAGCTTAGTGAGAGAAGGATTTTTTAATATTGTAGAGATGTTTACCAAAGACAGACATCATTAAACATGGATAAAATATGAGTATCAAATGAATAAAAAAGCAATGAGGATGAAAAAAAAAAAAGGACCTAGAAGTGAGTTCAGTATGTTTAAATTCTTCCATTTTGTTTGAGTCTTAAAACCTTTCCCTGCTATGACTGAGGGACAACTGGAAAGGCATGGGAATAGACCCAGTGTTGTCTGGGTTGCAGTTTATTTGTAGATACATCAGATACTCCAGTATTTCATAGTCTTTCATGTCCCATGGACCTTACCTTTTTCACTTATAACTTTTAAGACAATTAAAAAAAAACACACAGAGCTTTGAGTTGGCTTGGTCACAAATATTTCTGGTGAGAAAGAAAGAAATCATCTGTTTTGGCCTAAAATTCACACTTCTCAACTATAAAACTTTTCCTTTGTCTTTTAACTACTGAGCCCAAACTGGCTCTATGGAGCTAAGTCACAGTTAGTCTACAGCTGCCATTTAATTGCTTTTTGATAAGCAACTAAGTTGCATATAAGGATTTGCTTTATCCCCTGCACTATCCCCAATCCCCTATTTCCCTCCACAAATTAAAGTGGGAAAATACATGGTTCCCTTTTGCTACATTTACTTTCAGAGCAAAATTTCTGGCCCTGTGCCCTGAAATTTTACAGTAGCAGTTTCTGTGATCGAAAACTGCTATTTCCCACCTGTGTCTTGCCTTTCCTCTTCCCCTCCTCACAATCCTTCTGCCCACTTTTTGAAAAAGCATATAAGAATTTAGTCATGGTAACAGAAGAGGAAAATGTAGATGTCACTGCTGGTTGATTTCTCATTTTTCCTCCCATCAATGACATTCAGTTTGCAGGGTCTGTCTTCCCTTTGCTAGGCTAGGTACAGAAGCACAGCTTTTCCTTGCCAGGTGTTGTTGCCTGATAAAATGCCTCAATAGCATTCTTGCAAAGTTGAACCTTGGCTTCTGTTATACTTTGTGTAGCATATCTGCCACCACGGTAACTTTTCTTTTTTAAGTAAATGGTTACCAGCGACTTAATGCTGTGCATCAGAATCACCTGTGGGGCTTGTGGAAGCACAGATTTCAGGGCTCCATGCCCAGAGTTTTGGATTCAGTAGGTCATGGGTGCTGTTTGAGAATTAACAATTTCCCAGGTGATGCTGATGCTGCTAGTCCTGAGATCACACTTTGAGAACCACTATTCTAATGGTTCACAAAACTTAAATACTGTTGTTCCACTATAGCTGTTTTAGGTAAAAGGAAATTTAGCAATTAACAGTTTTCAAGACACCTGTAAGAACATGCCTCAGGAAGATAGAAACATTTCTGTTTAGACATTGAAATATCTATACTTAAAGGATTTGTTCTAAAATTATATCCAAAAATAAGGTCACAAACCAGAAATGTCCTCATCTCTAATGGCCTTTACAACTTTTAACTTCTACATAATATAAATCTTGAAAATGATGCATTTTCTGATGTTAACAAATCATATTGCTTGTTCTGTCTCTCCCCCTCCCCTTTTCTGTGACTTACCAGGTACTTTTTGTGCTGCTTTGACACAAAGGCTTCCATTGAGGTTTGAAAGAGACGCTAACAGGCATGGTTTACTAGGATGGGGGACAGTTTCCATGGAGATCACAATCTGAGTAGTTTGAACAGAAATTTTTTGAAAGCAGGAAACAGCTCTCCACATGTTTTCTTGAACTGAAATCTTTTGTACTCCATCACCATAAACTTTGGGTTTAGACAACTTTCCACGGTAATATTTGGAGACTGGAAAATCATCCTTATTCACCATGGTGTTGGGCAGGGCTGAAGTCTCTTCACTATGTGCTGAACTGTGTGCATTTTTAATCTTCTTTAAAAAAAGGTTTATCTGATCCAGTTTGGTGAAACTCAGGTTTGCTTTCAAAGGCTTTGATATATCCAAATTGACATCTGCTATAGAAGTAAAAAAGAGAAAACAATTATTGAAGCTTTCTTATTGAATATAAGCCTTTACTTCTCTGTCAAGCTCCTATTTAAGTGTCCCAAGATCCATATTATGGACTCATTAGGATAACCAGAACATGATATATCTCTTACTCATCACTTAACGATTCTTTCCATGTTGTTACTTGAAGGAGAATTCTCCTTGGACTACATACATGCCTACATTCCTGGCCAATCTTTGCGACAGCCTTGATATCCATGTGTGGCCCTGATACAAGGATATTAAGGCTGTCCATTTCCACTCTGCCCTAACACTCCAAGGCAAAATGAAGCAGTTTCTCTAGTTTGTTACTTATCTGAAACTAGCCTGTCTTCCCCAAAAAAAAAAAAAAAAAAAGGGCTTTCCTTACTACCCAGAACAATGTTTGAAACAAATAATGGTATTATTAATAAATATTTATCCAAGTTTCTGGCTGAAGTAGCCTTCTCTACCATTCTCTAATCGTTGATGCAGAAAATGTCTGTTTCCCCATTATGACCTGTTGCAAACCAGAAGAGTCCCTGTACCTTTCCCTATACTCTGCATTGATAAAAGTTCAAATACCTTGCCCAATGTAACACTGGTAGACTATATTTATTTAAATCTGTAGTCCATTTTATATGTACCATATACCAGATGTTGTCCTTCTTTGTCTCTTACTTACCTGACACAAAAATCAACCATATTGTTTTTAACCTTATTTCATCTAAAATCACCTCCTTCTATTCATATTATCAAAAAGGCAAGACTAGAAGCAACATTAAGACAGAGCATGCCACACATCTTTATAACTCAGTGCTTAGCACAATGTGTCTTACATATGTATGTATTTGATGAATGTCTGAGCTTAACTGACCCTAACAAGTGCTCATTTCATCGGAGTTTGAGGATGTAACAGAAGATATAACCCCAAATAAAGCTAGGAATAGCAAAGTTATTAGGCATATTATTAAGTTATAAATCATACGTAATATTCTTTTTTGTGTGTGAAGGAAGACAGATCTATTGACACCAATATCTAGAAATCAAGGCTCACAGACGAATGGAGGCATCTTCAGCCCTGAGGAGGCTGGGCTGTGTCTCCTGAGTCTCTGAGGGTGGGCAAAGCTGACATCTCTGTGTGGGCAGAGTCCATGTGGTCCTCATTCTCTTCCCTGGGGACAAGGCAGCCACCACAGGTGGGCACACATGAGGGGGAAACTTCCTGCCCCAGCCTGGCCCAGTAGTCTCTGGAGTTAGGCGGCTGCGGCAGCTGCACCACACCACACCACAGGGTGGATCCAACACGACTCTGTGGAGGCATTCCAGGATTCTAGACTGATTGAATTTCTGTGGAATGATGAAAATTAAAATTTACTTGATTATGGAAGTCTCTGATCCATTCCAGCCAAAGAATTACATGAGCCACTGAAAATCACCTCAAAGCAATTGCTCTCAAGGCCCTCACCAGGGCAGTCGGGGAGCAGGAGGACGGGTGCCTAGGCCGGCAGCTCTACCTTTTCACCTCTGCCTCCTTCTCTGCCTTCTCCTCCATCTTCTCCTCTTTCTCTAAGGTTGCTACAATTTCAGCCACCTGGCTGGTAGAGATGTGAACATCTTTGTCTACAAACTCAATCACGCTGACAAGGTCATCAGTGCTGCCCTTGCCATTCTTGTCTTCATCCAGTGCTTTGGCCAGGCTAGTGAGCTTGTTTTCTGGACTGCCTCACTTGCTTCACAGTGTGGTGCTGATGAGCTCAGCGACACTGACGGTGTTCTCCCCCGCGTCATGCCCTAGGCCAGGCCCAGTTTCCAGCTGCTGGTCCATCTCCAGGTGTAAGATCAAGTCCTCCATCTGCCTGATCATCTGCTGCACCCTCTTGGTCAGTCTCTTGCTGGCTTTAGATTCTTCTACATATGTTTCTTCATTGGTGTTTGAAAGTTCCTTCTTGATCTCTTGCAAGTCCTTGCTGTAGTCCTGCATGTCCTCCTTCAGCAGCTCCAGCTCCATCTTCTCAGTGAGCAACTTCTGCTCCTTCAGCTTAGAGTAGGCATTGCTGAGGATGTCTATTTCCTCCTTAGTTATTTCCTCCTCATTAGAGCTCTCTAGCACGGGGGCCGTGTCCTTCAGGGTCTCTGACCACAGGACTGCATCAAGCACTTCTGCCTGCAGTTAGGCCCCTGGCCTTCGAGGAGTGGCTTCTATACCTTCAGGCTTGACATCCTTTTCCACCTCCGAGCACTTCTGCAGCTCCTTCTTGTGGTGCTCCTGCTGTATGGCTTCCTCCTCCTACAGCATGGCTTCCAGCTTGGCCTTGTTGTCCACTTGCTCATCCTCTACCTCGGCTGCTTTCACCTGCGCTTCCTTTGCCACAGTCTCTGGGAGGGACTGCAGCATGGACTTGAGCTGGTTGGCTGGTGAGACGGTGTCTAGGAGGTACATAGCCTGGGACAGGATGAGGAGAGATATGGGGATCTTCTGATGCAGGTGCAGGTCCAGCCACTGCTTCAGCTGACGCCGAACAGGTGACAACTCACATTGACATATAACTCACATGCCTCGCTCCCCACACACTGCCTGCAGCTACTTGACGTTCAGGCTGTTCACCCCTCCTTAGCAAGCAGTTTGCCGTCGGCCTTTATGGAACACAGCTGCATGGTGAGCTGGAAGCGCAGAAGTTGTTGGTGCCAACGGACTGCAGCTCCAGCAGCTTGCACAGTGCCATCAGCTGCAGCTGTGACAGGTTGTCCAGGGTCAGCTTATCCTCAAATAATTTGAAAAAACGCATGATTTCTTCGTTGTTGGGTCTCTCCCCCATCTCCCGGATCTTCTGGAAAAACGGAGTAGTCTGGTGGCACTGCCCTTGGCTGCCTTGTTCTTCAAGACCCTCTTCTTGATGGTGTCCTGGAGGAACTTCGCCAGCTTCTGGTTGACCCGAAGCTCCTTCTTCAGCCTCGCCTCCTTGATGAACTGGGTCTCAAATGTGAATGGTGGCATGTTGGGGAAGAGCCTCAAGGTCACGGGCGGCAGGAACTCCATGAACTGGACCACCACAAACACAAGGAACAGCACCAAGCGGAAGGGGGCAGTGCAGATCCGTAGAAACTGCCTGCGCTCATGGCTGGTCAGGGTGTGGCTGGTGAGGATGCGCCAGAGCATGCGCACTGCCATCTTGGTGTGGCTCCACCACAGGTGGAAGCCATGGCAGTAGAGCTTCAGCTCATCCAGCTCCCTCTGCCAGAGGGACTTCTTCACCACCACCTCCGTGGGGTGGGTGGGGCTGTATACCCGGCATAAGCTTGTATAACAAGCTTCTTATTCTTGTCCTTGAAGGACCTGAGGGACTTCTCTACTATCAAGTCATCGCAGATAGGGTGCGAAGGGTGCCAGCTGTGCACAGGAAGGTACTGAGGTCCCCCGATCACAAAATCCACTGCAGTGGAGGCCCATGGCACTCTTGCCACTGTGCGTGGGCACTCAGGCCTCAAAGGCCAACAGCTGAGGTGATCGCCTCTGAAGGAACAGTACACAGGGTGGACCAGATTGCAGCAGCCAAATAGAACATTCGCGCCACTCCTCCACCCCAGGATGTTGGAACAGGTGAGACAAGCAAGATCCCCGGACTACCCAGAAGTTCTCATCAAGGCTTCATGACTGATTATGGCATTCACTCATACTTAATATTCTCCGACTTCATGAGCATGGCCCCTTGTCACTTTCCTCAGACGTCAGGATCTCTGGGTTCGCTCTTGGATACCAAGGCTCTCTGGGTCCCATCTCTTTTAAGTGTTCCTTCCCTCATGCCAGGACATTGTGTTTTCCTATAAGGCCTAGCAAAACTCTGAGTCTTGCTTGTAGCTACTTGTGCACTGGAAAGCGTCAGACATTTGAGTCACCTGCATACAATACTAAAACATTCCTTTCTCCTCATGTTTTTAAAAAGGAAAAACACCTTAATTTAAGGGAATTATTTTTAAAAGACACCTTATTGACATATAATTCACATGCCACAAAATTACCTATTAAAAGCATATAATTTATTGTTTTTAGTATACACAAAGTTGTGTAACCATCACCACTGTCTAATCCCAGATTATAATCAACACACACACACACTCCCATACTACTTAGCAGTCACTCCTCACTCATTCTCCCCTCCAGCCCCAAGAAACCACTAATTTTCTTCCTGTCTCTACAGATTTGCCTATTCAGGACATTTCATAGAAATAGAATCATATAATATGTGATCTTTGGGGTCTGGTTTCCTTCATATAGCATAATGCTTCCAATGTTCATCCATGTATCAATGTATCAACACTTCATTCCATTTTGTGGCTGAATAGTACCACAATATAAGAATATACCACAGTCTGCTTATCCATTATCACTTAATGAACATTTGGGTTGTTTCCACTTTTTAGCGATTATGAATAATGCTGTTATCTATATGTGTGTGCAAATTTGCCTTGTAGTTTTCTGAAATATATATACCTAGCAGTGGAACTGCAAAGACACATTTGATTGCAGCCTTCCTGGTGGGTGTGAAGGAGTATCCCATTGTGATTTTAATTTGTATTTCCCTAATTACTAATGATGTTCAGCATTTTTTCATGTGCTTATTGACTGTATATATTGTTAGAGAAATATCTTTTCAAACCCTTTGCTCATTTTAAAATTTGATTATTTATCCTTTTATTATTGAATTAGGAGTTCTTTTTATATTTTAGATACAAATTATAAGATTTATATTTTCATATATAGAGATATATGATTTATACATATCATATATATCAGATATATGATTTGCAAATATATCAGATATATGATTTGCAACTATTTTCTCCCATTCTGTGGATTATCTTCACTTTTATGCAGCATAAAATAGTTTAATTTTTGCAAAGTCCAATATGTTTGTTATTTTGCTTGTGCTTTTGGTGTCATACCAAGAAACCATTGTTTAACCCAAGGTCACAAAGATTTAGACCTATGTCTTCTTTTAAGAATTTTACAGTTTTATCTCTTATATGTAGGTCTATGATCTTTCCTGAATCAACATTTGTGTGTATGAGGTAGGGGTTCAACTTCATTCTTTTGTATGTGGCTATCTAGTTATGTCAGCAACATTTGTTGAAAGACATCATTATTTTTGACTTGTAGAATTTGGGTACTGGAAGAGGCTGGTGGGAAAAATATTTTCGATAAATTGGATGGCTAAAATGACCCATACATTTGCCTCTGCATCCCTATATATGAGCTTCCAAATTCTGTGGCCTCACAAAAAATAATACCTTTAACAACAATGAACAAAAAAAAGAGTAATTTTAACAAATCATCAAAAGAACAGAAAAACAAAACAAAGCTTAAGTAGAAAGAAGATTCGGATGTTGGATCCTGACACTGTCTGCTTTTTCTTGGGTTTATAAAATGAAAACCTAAAGAAGGGTCAGAAGTACTCACCTGGTAGAAACACTTTAGCAACCTACTCAGGAGGTTGCCCAAATATCCACATAAACCAACTGTTGAACCTAAGGAATCCATTTCCCTCACTGCAGAATGGCAAAGCATCCATAGAGAGGTAAATACTGAAGCTGCTGATACTACCCTCATGTCTCAGGTACCATTGCGGTCCCAGGGACACAGAAAAAAAACCTGTTTATAACTCTGGCTACTTGCTTGTCTTTCTCTTTTTTCCATAGATTGCATCTCTTTATATTGCCCAAGTTGGCCTCAAACTCTTAGGCTCAAGTGATCCTCACACCCCAGCCTCCCAAGTAGCTGGGACTACAGGTGGGCACCACTGTGCCAAGCTCTAACTTTATTTTTGAGACTCAGACCTTGGGCCACTTTTGCCAGGATGTTCTTCTTGACCCTTGTTGATGTGAGGTGCCTCTCATCATTGCTTTCAGAATATCCTGTGCATTTTGCCATTATCAGGGGCATCTATTTATATTATTTTTGTAGTTACCTGCTTAGGTATCTGTCATAGTTCAGTGAACTGTGAGCTCTGGACTGTCCTATATTTTCATATTCTACCTAAACTACTGTTTGGTCTACAGGAAGTACTAACTGAATGCTGAAGGAAGTAAACATATTTCATCTCAAAATATGGTTCCCAGGTGTGATGAGTATTTTACATTAAAAACTCTTAAGAGTACTAGAAGAGATATTTCCACTATCTATATAAAGATGAAACTGCCCCACCAAGGAGGACAATTGTTCTTGTTCCCCTTCTTGTTATCTCTTTGTCCTTTACAGGGAAGAGGGCCAAAAATATAATCACACCTGAATAGACCCTTTTTCAAGACAGAGACTGTCGTAAGGTCATTTAAGTTACATATATAAATATTTACAAGTTATTCTCTGTTCTGCGATCCAATCATTCTCCCTAGTAATCACTTATTGCCCCCTCAATAGAATTCCTGTTCTATCCCTTCCCATAACCTGTTTTACCACGATCCAAGCCTTCATTGTTTCTGTGACCTCGAGATGGTTTATAAGCTTCGGTACCTCATTGAGATGCCGGGTGTTCACTCTGAAGGCTCCCATGTATATACATTAAATAAATTTGTATGGCTTTTCTATTAATCTGCCACATGTCAGTTTTTCAGATAATCTTTAGGGGGCCAAAAGCCTATGGCCCCCACAATGTTTAATGATGTAATGAAGAAAATATGAATGAATACAAGTCTGTCACCATTTTCTGATGAACTCTCACAGGCTCATCACATTCATTTATCCAAACAATCCATTAACTCCTCTCAGACATGCTGTATTCCCTATCTTAGATAATGGCTCTATAATCCACCAAGTGGCTTTAGTCAGAAATCTGACTTTTTGACTCCTCATTTCATTCCCTCTTTCTCTGGTCCCAAGCCAAAAACTGATTAAGTTCTGTCAATTTTGGTTCTAAAACACTGCTGGATTCCAACCCCCTTCTCTCCAACATTCCATCCACTCCCTATTTTCCTCCACCATGTCTTTGATATCATTCAGTTATTATAAAGCCTCATAAATGGTTCCCCTGTCTAGACCAATTGTCTTTAGATTTAATACAGTCTCCACAGAGTAATTTCCAAATGATTTGTTTTAAATGCAACCCTGAGCGGCTCACTCCTACTTAAAACTCTTTATTGACTCCTCCTTACCTAAGAAAGAAAAGACCAAGCTCCTCAGAATGAAAAAAAAAAAAAAAAAATTCTTGCCTTTCCTTATCTGTGGCCATTGCCTACCTCCTCATATTTAAAGTTCCAGAAATATCTGAGTTTGCAGAGCCCACTTCCCCCAATCCATGCTGTTATACCACTAGGCCTTGTTCATATTGCTCCCTTTATCTAATATACCCTTTCTTTACCAGTCTAATCAGCAGGATACTACTTCAGCATTTTCTCCAAGAAGTTGATTCATAAGGCTAGGCCAGGAGGGAGGCAGAGCAAGACAGTTGAATAGAAGCCTCCACCAATCGTCCTGCCCACAGCAACACCAAAGTGAACAATTATCCATAAAAAAAAGAACCTCAATAAGAACCAAAAATCAGGTAAGCAATCACAGTACCTGTTTTTAACTGAGTATCACTGAAAGAAATACTGAAGAGCGTAGGAAAAACAGTCTTGAACTGCCAATGCCAATTCTCCTCCACCCCCCTCCCCCCAAGGGTGGCTGTGTCTCACAGAGAATCTGCATTTTCGGGAGGGAGAGCACAGTGATTGCGGGCCTTGGTATTGGAACTCATGCTACCCTATTACAATGGAAATCAATACCAGGCAGAGCTCAACTGGTGCCCATGTAGGGAGCATTTAGACCAGCCCTAGGCACAGGAGAACCATCTGTGGGCAGAACCTGAGTTCTGGCAAGCCTTGCCACTGCAGGCTAAAGTGCTCTGGGTCCTAAATAAATGTGAAAGGCAGTCTAGGCCACAAGAACTGCAATTCTGGGGCAAGTCACAGTTCTGTGCTGGGGTAGGAGCCAGTGAACTTGGGGGGCATACAATCCAGTCAGACACCAGATGGGGCAACTAAGAGAGTGCTTGTGCCACCCATCCTCCAATCCAGGCAGCACAGCTCACAGCTCTGGGAGAGGAGAGGGAGAGTAAAGGGGATTTTGTCTTGCAGCTTGGATACCAGATCAGCCACAGCAGGATGAGACACCAGGCAGAGTCCTGAGGCCTCCATTCTAGACCCTAGCTCCCAGATGACATTTGTAGACACATGTTGGGCCAGAAGGGAACCTGTGCCTTGAAGGGACCCAGTCCTTGCAGGATTCATCACCTGCTGACTAAAGAGCCCTTAGGCCTTAAATAATTAGCAACAGCACCCAGGCAATACTCACCACGGGGCTTGGGTGAGACACTCAAAGGTATGCTGGTTTAAATTGTGACCCAGCACATTCCCAGCTATGGTGGCTATAGGGAGGGACTCCTACTTAAGAAAAGGAGAGAGAAAAGTAAAGGGGAGTTGTTTGTCTTGCAGCTTAGGTACCAGCTAGGCCACAGTGGGAAAGAGCACCAAGTGGTTTCTCGGGATTCCCAATTCCAGGCCTTGGTTCTTGAATAGCATTTCATTCCTGGGCCCGCCCTGAGCCAGAGGGGAGCTGACTGCCTTGAGGAGAGTCTCAGGCCTGGCAGCATTCACCACAAGCTGACTGAAGAGCCCTTGGGCCTTGTGGAAACATCTGTGGTAGCCAGGCAGTGCTCACTGCAGGCCTGGGATGGTGTGTGCCATGGGGAGAGACTCCACTGTTTGTGGAAAGGGGAGGGAAGAGTGGGAAGGACTTTTGTTGTTGTTGTTGCTTGGGTGCCAGTTTATCCTTAGTAGAATGGAGTACCATGTAGATTCCTAAGGTTTCTGACTCCAGGCCCTGGCTTCAGGACAGCATCTCTGGACATACCTGGGACCAGAGAAATCTCACTGCCCTGTAGGGAAAGACACAAGTCTGGCAGGTTATAGAGCCCTAGGGCCTTGAGCGAACACAGGTGATAGCCAGGCAGGAGTTATCATGGGTCTTGGGTGAGGCCCAGTGCTTGTGCGAGCTTCAGGTATGACTCAACACAGGGGCTACCAGCATTGTGGTGGCCACAGAGCTTGTGTTACCTTCCTTAGCTCCAGACAGCTCAGGACAGAGAGACTCTGTTTGTTTGGGAGAAAGTAAGGAAAAAGAACAAGAGTCTCTGCCTAGTAATCCAAATAATTCTTCTGGATCTCATCCAAGACCACCAAAGTGGCACCACTGTGAGTATGCAAGAGCCACAGAATTACTGGGCTTGGGGTGCCCCCTAATGCAGATTTGTCTACAGTGACCAACAACTTAGATCACAACACCCAAGTCTCTTTGTATACCTGGAAAGCTTTCCTAAGAAAGACAGGTACAAACAAGCCCAGACCATGAAGACTATAATAAATATCTAACTATCCAATGCCCACACACTGATGAACATCCACAAGCGTGAAAAACATCCAGGAAAACATGACCTCACCAAACGAACTAACTAAAGTTCCAGGGACCAATCCTGGAGAGACAGATATGTGACCTTTCTTTCAGACAGAGAATTCAAAATAGTTGTTTTGAGGAAACTCAGCAAAATTCAAACAAATGCAGAGAAGGAATTCAGATCCAATCAGATAAATACAATAAAGAGATTGAAATAATTTAAAAGAAGCAAAAATTCTGGAGTTGAAAAATGCAACTGACATACTGAAGAATGCATCAGAGTCTCTTAACAGCAGAATTGATCAAGCTGAAGAAAGAATTAGTTTGAAGATAGGCTATTTGAAAATACACAGTCAGAGGAGACAAAGAGAATGAATGGGTGGTCCCTAGGGCTTAAGGCAACCCTTGGACAACAGCTAATAAGGAACTAGAAACCTCAGTATTAAAGCCACAAGGAACTAGATTATGCAAATAATTGGAATGAATTTGAAAGTAGATTCTTTCCAGGAGCCTCTAGATTAGAACCCAGGCCAACTGACAGTCTGACTTTGGTGAGACCGTGAACAGAGAACCAAGCTAAACTCACCTAGACTTCTGGCCATAGAATTGTGAGATGATAAATTTATGTTGCTACATTTGTTGTAATTGTTATGCATCAATAGAAAAGTAATACAAATTCCACATGCACATTTGCACACATAGCATTTCCAGTTTGAAAAGCAATTAAAATGAAGTTTCAAGACCTAGGTATATTTGTTGAAGTTTTGTTTATCTCTCCTCCCAAAGGAAAAATATCTAATATACCTTAAAAACATCTAATGATGTTAGTTGCCTACTCCTTCTTTTTAAAAATTGTTTCAGCATTCTAGGAATGATGGAACCTGTCTCTTCCACTGAATGCAGCTACAAAATCTGGCCAAAAAACAAACAAACAAACAAAAAAAAACAGCTGTAAAACCTACACAGAGTAGCTATTTGAAAATTCTGTAAAGGGTATGGTAACAGGTAGATTGAGGAAGAAGACTAGAATTTAAAATACTACCAAAATGGTAATGAGTTTCTAATTTTTCCTCCCCTAACCCCTGATCCTAGTCTAATGGCAGCCCAAAGCCCAGAAGTGGATATCATGTGGAGATAAGAGTACAAGGAGAAGCCCTCTATTTCGGGCTTCAAGGAGTGTGAAGGAGTCTCCTAAAGCTGAGAGGGACTATGGAAATCTATTGTTTTCCTTCTTTCTTTTCTTCATTCCCCTGTCCTCCAGAAAACAGAAGAGGAGATAATACTTCTTAATTAATTTTCTAAGACCATAATTGCTGATACTAAAAGTTGACAGAGACAGTTTAAAAAACAATATTCAGGGATATTCCTCAAGAAGACACATAAAAATCCTCAAAAAAGTTAGCAAATCAAATCCATCAGCAAACAGAACAACCACAACCAAAATAGGGGTGGGTTATTCTAGCACTACAAGCCTGGATGAATCAATGTAAAAAATATTAACAGTTTACAACAATAACAAAGAGTATCAATTGATACAGAAAATTTTTTTGAAAAATTCAATATCCATCATAATAACTCTAGGCAAACTATCAATAGAGGGAAACTTAACCTGATAAGGGATATATATGAAAAGCCTACAGCTAACATCATAATTATGAGGAAGTGAATGCTTTCCCCCAAAGAACAGAAACAAGGCAAGGATGTCCATTCTTACTACTTATATTCAACATAGTATTGGAAATCACAGACAGTGCAACAAGAAAAGAAAAAAAGGGCATAGATAAAAAATAAAACAATGCCTATTTACAAATGACATAATTGACCATGCAGAAAACTCAACAAAAATCTACAGAAAAGCCCCTAGAATTAATAAGTGAGTTTGGCAACAAGATCATCACACAAAAATCAACTGAGTTTCTACAAACTTACAACGTGCAGCTAGAAAACAAAAAAGCCTTAAAATAAAAGATGGTATTTAAAATACATCCAAATAATAGGAACACAGGTATAAATCTAATCAAACAGTCAGAGGATCTGCATGCTGAAAACTACAAAATGCTGATGATAAATTTTAAGAGATCTACGTAAATAGACATACCATACACATACCATATTCATGAACTGGAAGGCAGCCAACATAATAAAGATATCAATTTCTACTAGATTGATCTGTAGATTTCACACAATTCCAATTATAATCCCAGAAATATTTATTTTAAACATAGAGAAGCTGCTTCTAAAATTTACATAGTAAAGCAAAGGAACTAGAATAACCAAAACATTTTTGAGAAAGAATAACAACATTGGACGACTCAAACTACCTGATTTTAAGACCTACTGTCAGCGATTATGATCAAGACAGCATAGTTTTGGAGAAGGAATATATATGTACCTCAGTGGAACAGAACAGAGTCCAGAAATAGGGTCCAAACAATTATTATTAGTTGCTTTTTAAAATAAATGCAAAAACAATTCAATGGAGAAAGGTAGTTTACAGATGGTGTTGAACATCTGTATACAAAAAAAAGGACCTTAAATTCATACTGTATACAAAAATTAACTCAAAATGAATCATGAATTTAAATATAAAATATAAAATTAGAAAGCTCGTAAAGAAGATAACATAGGAGAAAATCTTCAAGTCCTAGAGTTCTTATACATGATACCAAAAAAGCATAATTTATTTTAAAAATTTATAAGTTGGACTTCACCAAAATTAAAAACTTTTCCTTTGTAAAGGGTAGTATTGAGAGTGAAAAGAGAAGCTATGTACTGGGAGAAAATATCTGCAAATTACATATCTGACAAAAGACTTGTATCAAAAAAATAAAGCGATAAAGAAGTATTACAACTCAGCAATGAGAAAATAATCTAATTTTTAAATCAGCAAAAAGACTTGGACAGTTCACCAAACAGGATATATGAATAGCAGATAAGCACAGACTTTACAAAAATGTTCAACATCATTAGTCATTAGAGAAGTGCAAATTAAAATGGCAATGAGATACCTATTAGAATGGCTAAAAAGTACTGTCAATACAAAGTGTTGGAGAGGACACAGAGCCACAGGACTCTCATATGTCACTGTTGGGAATGCCAAAGGATACAGACACTCTGGAAAACATTTTAGCAGTTTCTTACATGACTTATATAACCCAGCAATCCCACACCTAGGTATCTCACAATGGAGGAATAAAAACTTATATTCACACAACTTATACAAATGTTATAATAGTGCTATCCATAATCACCAAAATTGGAAACAGCTTAGCTGTCCTTCAGTGGATGAATTATGAAACTGTGGTACACCCAAATAATGGAATAGCACTCAGCAATAAAAAAGAATGGACTGCTCATACATGCAACAACTTGAATCAATCTCAAAAGCAGTATATGAGTGGGAAAAAAAAGTCTCAAAAGGTTACATGCCATATGATGCCATTTGTATGACATTCTCAAAAAGGTAAAATAAGTAAGAAAAATACTAAAAATGATGAGGAGCAGTGGTTGTCAAGGGTTAGGGTTTGAGTGAGAATGTAAGTATAAAGGAGTGCCAGGAAGGGTTTTCTGAAGATTACAGAACTGTTATATATTCTTACTATGGTTTAGGTATGGTTTGTTTGTCCCCACAAAATCTCATGTCGAAATTTAATCTCTAGTATGGTGGTGTTGGGAGGTTGGGCCTGGTGAGAAGTGTTTAGCAATGGGGCGGACCCCTCATGAATATGTCCTCCCTCAGGGTGAGTGTGTTCTTATTGTGTTAGGTATCATGGGAGTTGGTTGTTAAAAAAAGCATGGCAGTCCTCCACCCCAACTTTGTCTCCCAATATGTGATCTCTGCATAGGTGAAGGCCAGCTCCCCTTCACCTTCCACCATGAATGGAAGCAGCCTAAGTCCCTTACCAGATGCAGATGTCCAAACTAGAACTTTCTAGCCATCCATGATTGTGAGCCAAATAAACCATTTTTCTTTATAAATTCATAGAACTGTACATCACAGTCAATTTTACTGCATATTAATTTTTAAATTGTTTCAATGACTTTGTCTTATGGGTGACAGAATAGTTTTCCCACTCCATTTCATTGGTCTTTTTCCTCATGTGCATCTCTGAAAAGACTAAAGGTATTGAATGTGCCCATGGCTCTTATACACAGGGGAAGCCCATAAGCTTTTCATGTTTCCTTTCTACTCTCCACAGTCCCTCCAACATGGTAGTATAATATTTATGCTGAGCCCTTTAACCTTCTGCAGAAAGTGAGAAAGCTGGAATGCTATTCCTAAATGTAGAAATGTCATAGGACCATTCCTGATCCTATTAATTCCAAAGGTTGTACAGATAAAATTTAGAAACTTTAATACCCAGAGTCAGTTAAACATGTAAAATTCAAAACCACAGGTCAATTTGGCATGTTACAAAGTAGTAAAATCAGGAAAATTAATATATTCTTTCATATAACTTTATCACAAAATAAATTTTAAAATAAAGTTCTTTTTTATCATTACAGTTTGAATTCTGATAATTCAGAAAAAATAATATAAATATGACCATATTGGTGAATTTCAACTGTGAATCTATTTTAATTATATTATTGACCTTATTCTACCAAACATCTTCGAATAGTCTGAAATCAGAAAGATCTACTTCCCAAGGCAACATGAAGGGGTGTCCACAATATTTATTCAATACAAATATAGTATACCTCAAAATAGAGATGGCAAATCAATAATTAATTACAGTTGCCCGTCTTGTTTTATTTTGTAAGAGTCATGAATCTCTATTAGATCACTAGCATATATATAACAACCAGGACTAAATATTTTATTTATTTATTTTGAGACAGTCTTACTCTGTTGCCCAGGCTGGAGTGCAGTGGCATGGTCTTGGCTCACTATAACCTCTGCCTCTCAGGTTCAAGCAATTCTCATGTCTCAGCCTCCCAAGAAGCTGGGAGTACATGCGTGTGTCACCATGCCTGTCTAATTTTTTGTATTTTTAGTAGAATGGTGTTTTGCCATGTTGGCTGGGCTGGTCTCAAACTCCTGACCTCAAGGACTAGCCTGTCTTGGCCTTCCAAAGTGCTGGTATGAGCCACCATGCCCGAACAGGACTAAATATTTCAAGAACAAGAAAATCTGAAGCAATCTTGGATCTCTGTCTCTCATACTTTGTCCCAAAAGTCTTAGTGAGGTTTAAAACTTTAATAACTTCAGCAGCATAAAAATGCTGCAGAATTATTTAAAAAACATAATTTCCAAAGTTTAATTATTTAAATCTTTTATATATTTATTTTGTTTTGTGAATTTGAACAGTAAATTTTTTATGTTAACTTTTTGTGATGCTGGTTTCTGTATGACCCTTTCTCAGAGCAGTGGATTTGGACACTTGGTCACTAGATCTATCTTTCTTATAAGGCTGTTATTTGTATATTAAAACTTCATTCTTTTGATGACCTTAAATTTAGTAATTTAGGATTACAAATGCAACCTCTCAGTCACTGAGCAACAGTTGATGAAAGTTTTTAGAAAGTCTGAAAATCTAGTAGAGCTGTATGTAGTCCCAAACAGTTGCTATATTAACTTATTTATTTTTTGAGACAGGATCTTGCTCTGTTGCCTAAGCTGGAGTGCAGTGGCACTATCCTAGCTCACTGCAGCCTCAGTCTCCTAGACTCATATGATTATGTTAATGTTAAATAAGAAACAAATTGTTATTTAAGACATTTAAGTAATTTACTTTTCAAATGTTTTTTGTATATTTGTTTCCATACAGTGCATACAGTGCAACCTCTGTATAAGATGTACGCTAGTAGGCCACAAAGTCCCTCACCCTGGAGGGACTGAACCACAGAGACACTGCTGAGCCACATTACTCGCAAACACATTTTGTGCAATGTTCGTGAACAGAGTGGCTAGGGAAGTCCCATTTGGGCAAGTCGGACAAGATAGGCCAAGAACCAAAAGAGCAGAGTTAAAATTAGGCTATATTGTAATACTAGGGATTCCTTTCAAAAGTACCAGGTCCACCAAGAGACAGGAGGCAGGCACCAGAATGAGAAGCATCACAAGTGAAACAGCACCCTTTATTGTCATATAAAGTACATCAACATGTTTCTCTGAACGTTCACATTCTTGATCTAGCCAGTTGTTTGGTCAAAAATTAGTCTTCACTGCAAATATTTTCAGTCTAATAATGACAGGAAGATTATTTTTACAAACAGAAAAAAATATGCAACAATGGTGTCTGGTATTTTTTAACTTAAAAATGAAAGTAAAAATTGAGCATTCCACTTTTTCTGTTTTTTGATACTTTTAAAAAATTGATAAAAAATATTAATCTGATCATTAAGATAAAAACATTAAAGAAATGGACTAGAACAATTTTATTCAACAGAGAAACAGTGGGAGCTATAAAGAATAATGTTTTACAGGAACTGGAAATATAACTGGACAGGGAACCAGGCACAGACTGTTACTGTAAATTTTATTCCAATTATTATCAGATTCTTATGTTTAAGAGTTTAGAATTGCGTTATAATCTTCATTGAACTTAATAAATGGATTATTTTCAAAGTTTTGATTTTAGGAATATGCAGTAATAGAGAATCTCCCAGCTGAGTCATCTATTTCTCTGCCAGATCTAATTTCTCACCTAATTTTCAGAACATACTCTGTATCTTTAAGTAAGCCCATGCCTGCCAATTATTAGATTCTAATCACCCTTCAAAACTTTCTGAATAGCTACCAGGAAACAGAATGATGGAATGACTATTGAGTTAAAAGATTAGACAACTGCAAATAAATTATACTTACTTTATGCTCCTATCATCTTAGAGGATGACTTAATAGTGAAAGGAAAGAATCATATTGTAATAATGAAATCAGAGAGGGAATTCAAGCCCCAGAGGTGATTCCCATAAGTTTATGTTAATGCACACCTTGTGGGGGACCAAACATCAACTGGAAAAGTTTCCTGAAAACTGTTCCAGCTCTTTTCTCATTTAAAATGTTCCAACTTTACTTGACCCATTAGTCATCATATTACTTACATTTATGATGTATTATGAAATCTATTACCAAAAACCCAATGAATTCAATATGGCTTGTTATACTCAAATCATAACATTTATGAAAGAAAACTTCTTTGTTAAGTGTTTCTTCCTTTGGAATTTTATTTGCAAAAGATAAAAAAATTTTTAGACAAGCAAGGCTTACAAGAAAACATTCAGTGCATATATGGGTGGCAATGTACAGACACAGAAATGACGTTTTATTCACCATTTTAGTAAATGCAAAACACAGAACTAGCAAACCCATAATCAAGGTTGACCTTACGTATTATAATAACCCTGGTAAAAAATATTTTTATTACTAGGTCATAGTACTTTTTTGTCTTATTCAACAATTCAAATTCAGATTTTTGTTATAGTGTCCAAGTAAAGGTATTCATGATGACAGTGGACAATGGAGAGGAAGTATTCACAGGTGTGAGAGCTAGAAAACATGGAAAGCTGCCCATGACAATGAGATGGATATGTTTTCATTGAAGGTATGAAGTGTAAAGACCTCAGTGATGGCAGACATGTGTGCTTTAATTAATGATGGTACACAAAGTGGAACAGGGTATATGCCGTCTTATGTGCCATGAGGAAGCTCAGAGACATGAAATGAAAGGTTCTTGACCTGAGTTAAGTCAGCAGCAGTTCATGATACTTATCAGTGGGATCTGGGCATCATCACTACTAGCAATATTACTCAGAAACGTATTTTTATGATTAAGCATTGAGTTTCATTATCCTCCCCAAATCACAACACAAAAGTTCTAATTATAGGGTAACCACACTGATTTCTAAAGTAAATGTCCTGAACTAAACTCATCAAAAGATTTCCCTCCCTCTAAGTAATAACCTTAAGGGCTAACTATATTCCACTACTCCAATAAATTTGTATCTTTTTTGGTGCATATGTCTTCCTTTGTTTGTTTCACTATTCTCAGTGATGGCATATACTCATCCTTGAAGACAAACATGATTTTTAGAAACAGCCAAATGTTGTTTTGAGATAAACTTAGTAAAAATGGTATTACCAAGCTGCTTATGATAAAAGGAGAGATCAGCATGAATGGAAATGAAAAGGAAAATATTCCAGAAGAAAACAGGACTTAAGTTAACCTAAAGGCAGCGCAGAATTAGAGTGGGCAAAGAAAAAGGGTCTAAGAATTCCAGACTAAGAGAACAACAAGCTTTAAAACATCTAGAAAAGCCAATTTATAGCGGTTCCCATTGCCAATGGGGAGACAACTTGAGAATCATTTAAATTAATGAGTTCAAAATAATATCAAACAATATTAACTAACTAGCCACCACTGGAATATGCTAGAAAATGAACTCATTTTTGAAAATGAGTAAATAAAGGGAAATAATTAAGCATTTATCCTGCCTTTTTGGATGAGCATTACTACTGAGTACCCAAATAATAGGTTGAGGAGTGTTTCTCTTCAAAGAAGTATGCCAGCTAATATATGAAAAAAGAATGCTAGAATTAGAATGTCAGTATTTACAACCTTCAATGCATTTAGGCATTGAGCACCAATGGGTGCGAGCATCACAAAAAGAGAGACCTTTGGACATTATATGCTTCCTGACAGAACTATACAAAACCTCTTGCAAAGCACTTTTGCTTAAAAAAAAAAAAAAAGAACCGGAATCAGATTAAGTCAAATGACCAATTTATATGTAAGACATACAGAGGACAGGTGCAGAGAGGGTTGGGGGCTGAGGAGCGTTTTGACTGGCTCAGCTGAGGGAGGGAGGTAGCTAAGATTCAAATAGATTTGGCAGGGGAGGCAAATCTAGTAAGGGCACAGAAGACAGCATTATTGAGTAAATAGAGAATCTGAAGTTAGGGCTACCAGGAAACAGAATGAGAAAGTAATCAAAGATTAAACCTATACCAGAGAAGTAACAGGCATAATGGAGGACTATTTCAAAGTAAAAAGTAGAAGTACTTGAAATAAAAATAAGGATGACCTGAAGATGGTAGTAAATTGGGAGAGGACATGACCAGGAAAACTTTCCTATCATCAGCAGTTGTAAAAAAATTTTGAAGACTATACTAAGGGAAGAAGTGAACAAGGAGAGAGAGAAAATGGCTTAACTAACTGTGAACATGTTTAAATAACAAAGCATATCTAGTAGTCAGATGCAGAAAGTCTTAGATTAGATAATAAGTCAAAAGAGCTGCATTTGGGAGTTGTTGGCATAAAAGAGATTATTGTACAGGGATAAGAAAGGAAGGCTCAGAACTATGTCAATGGAAAGACATGGGGCTGGAGAGTTAGGGAAAAGAGAACTGCAGGCAGAAACTTGGAAAGTTAGAGTTAGAATAAGCCAGACAATGTTCTTTATCTCTTCCAACTTAGCTTACTCCATGTTCCTAGGAAGATATCTCCCAATTACTCTCATTTTTTTCTGTAGAAGAAAGAATTTTAACAGAATACGGCTACATGAAGAAATAAAAAAAATTAAATAATTGTTACTCTACTGACTTCTCTGCATGAGACCTAGTACTGGCCCCCTACTTCCTTACCATCTGCACAACCAGCTGCTGTGACTCTTTGAGTTCTATTACTTAGCCAAGTAGTTGAGAGGTGTAGTCCCTTAAGGGCACCATTTTCAGTCAGATAATTTTTCTAATTTCTTCCTAAAATACAAGCTATAGTTGAAAAACAAAAGTTGAAATAATAAAAGTCTTTTCCCTTTTTAAAAATTCTTAGTCATTCCCTATTTGACATTCTCACATTAAGTTTACTGTTTCATTTTGATAAATCACAGAGAAAACAAAGTATGATAATGCAGTGCTGACAATGGAAATTGGAACCCATAAAATTCAGGAAATGTAAAAGTCAAGGTTCTTACAGTTTCATTAACTAGTTTACACTTCTTAAATGTAGAAGATAGCCTGCTAGTATGGCTGTAAAATTGAATTAAGAATAAAGGCAGGATTCTCATGAGTAGGGTATAGGCCTTATCCCTATTTCTGGCAAGACAGAAGGAACAGAGGATTAAATATAATTTTAAAAACAATATTTTGGGCAAGATTAAGAGAAATAAATTATTTAAATTAACTTTTTTTTTTTTTGAGACAAAGTTTTGCTCTTGTTGCCCAGGATGGAGTGCAATGGCAGGATCTTGGCTCACTGCAACTTCCACCTCCTAGGTTCAAGTGATTCTCCTGCCTCAGCCTCCCAAGTAGCTGGGACTACAGGCATGTGCCACCACACCCAGCTAATTTTGTAGTTTTAATAGAGATGGGGTTTCACCATGTTGGCCAGGCTGGTCTCGAACTCCTGACCTCAGGTGATCCACCCATAGCAGCCTCCCAAAGTACTGGGATTACAAGCGTGAGCCACTGCACCCATCTTAAAATATTTGATTTTACTTTAATATTCTTGCATTTAAAAATCATATTATGAGGGTGGAGCAGATGGTGGAAAAGGACTCTTCAGTGATCATTCCCTCATAGCAATGTCATTTTGAACAACTATCCACACAAGAAAATACCTTTACGGGTGCTAAAGAAATGAGGTGAGAGATCATAGTATCTGGTTATATCATAATAATATGAAAAGATGTACTTAAGAGGATAGGAAGGACATTCCCTGTGTCACCTCTCCCCCATCCCCAATTAGCAAATTCAGAGAGACACTGCTTGGGGGAACTCAAAGGAAGTGAATGTAGCACTTTGTCTTGGTCTCCAACTCTGGGCCTGCCACAGTAAAATCCAGCATCAGGCAGATTCCTGTAGCCCCTTATTTAGGTCAGTACCAATGCACTGAGCCTCTTGACTTGGCCCAATGTTAGGCAGGATCCCATAGCCTCTGTGAAACAGGCTTGATCGATGGCCTGCATCACTACCAACTGTCTACAAGGCCTTTGGTTTCAAACAAACCTCAGTGGCCACGGGCTTTGAATATGCTCCAGCACTGTGCCAACCTTGGTGGCCATGGGATTCCATCCTGGTATTGGGTTGGTGTGGCGGGCCTAGGTGTAGGGTGCCTTCTAGAGCTTCGGTGGCTGTGGCAGTCATGGACTTAGGGACAATGTCAGACAACCTGACCAAAAAGTTGTAGACAGGATGTTTAAAGGCATTCTCAGACAAAGCCAGACTGCAAAGACTGGAATAAGAACCTGCTTCTTCAATGTGTAGACATTGATGCATGACCACAAGAATAAAAAAACAAAACTGGAAACATGACATCACCAAACAAAACAGAGTGCTAGTGACCAACCCCCCACCCTAGAATAGAGATACATGAACTGCTTGACAAATTATTCAAAATAATTGCTTTAAGGAAACTCAATAAACTTCAAGAAAATAGAGAAACAATTAATCAACATAAGAAAAACAATTAGTGACCAGAATGGGAAATTGAAGAGATTGAAAGAATAACTTAAAAAAAAAAAAAACACAGAAATCCCACAGCTGAAAACTACAATTAACTAAATGAAAGATGCAAAAGAGAGTATCTATAGCATAACTGATCAAACAGAAGAAACAATCTATGAACTCAAAGACAGATTATTTGAAAATATACCAGGCAAAAAATATACAGTAAAGGAATAAAGAAAGTTTATAGGAATCATGGGACAGCATCAAAAGGGAAAATTTTGGGTTACTGGTATTTAAGAGGATATAGAGATAGATAAAGGATTAGAAAGCATATATAAATAAAGAATTGCAGAAACCTTTCCAAACCTGGAGAAATATATACATATCCAGGTACAAGAAGGTCAAAGGTCTTCAATCAGATTCAATCCAAATAAGACTACTCAAAGACATATTATAATCAGTCTATCAAATATCAAAGACAAAGACAGGATCCTGAAAGCAGCAAGAAAAAAGAAGCAAAGAACATAGAAAGATATTCTAATACACTTAGCAGCAGACTTCTCAACAGAGAAGAAATACTACAGGCCAAAGGAGAATGAGATGATATATTCAAAGTGCTGGAAAGCAAACAAACTCACCTGCAAACCAAGAATATTGTACCTACCAAAGTTGTCCTTTAATGAAAGCAAGAAAAAAACTTTCCTGGACAAACAAAAGCTGAGAGAGTTAATCACTACCAGACCAGTCTTACAAGAAATGCTAAGGAGAGTTTTTCAGGCTGAAAGAAAAGGATGATAGTAACAAAAAAATATCTGAAAGTATAAAAATCACTGGTGAAAGTATATCATCAAAGGCAGACTACTCTAATATTGTAATGGTGGTGTGTCAATTATATCTTTAGTGTGAAGGTTCAAAGATAAAAATATTAATAATGCCAATTTGTTAAGGAATATACAATATACATATATGTAAATTCTGAAATAAAATATTCAAAATGTGGAGGGAGGTAGTGGAGTATACGAGTAGAGGTCCATAAAACAACCAAAAGACAATTAATAAAATGGCAATATTTAGTCCTTACCTTTCAATAATTACCTTGAATGTAAATGGCTTACATTCACCAATGAAAAGAGCAAATTAATAGATTAAAAAAACAGACCCAACTATATGCTGCTTACAAGAGATTCAATTCACTTTTAAGAACACACATAGGTTAAAAATGAAGGGATGGAAAAATATATTCCATGCAAATGGAAACCAAAAAAGAACAGAGGTAGCTATACTTATATCAGACTTTAAGTCAAAAACTGTAAAAAGAGATAACATAGGTCCTTATATAATGACAAAGGGGTTAGTCATGCACAGTTATGCAAGATGGCATAACAATTGTAGTATATAGGTACCTGACACTGGAGCATCTAAATATATAAAGCAAATATTAATAGGTCTAAAGGGAGAGATAGACTGCAATTTAATAATAGTAGAGGACTTTAACACTTTACTTTCAGCAATGGGTAGATCATCCAGACAGAAAACTAACCGGGAAATATCAGACTTAAGCTGCACTCTAGCAACATTTGAACCTGACAAACATGTAGAATGTTTCACCCAAAAGCTGCAGAATACACATTCTGCTTAATTGCACAAGGAACATCCTTCAAGACAAATCAGATGTTAGGCCACAAAACAAGTCGTAACAAATTTAAGAAGAATGCAATCATATCAAGTATCTCTTCTGACCATAATGGTATAAAACTAAAAATCAATAACAGGAAGAACTTCAGAAAATTCACAAGTTTATGGAAATTAAACAACATGCTCCTGAATGGCCAATGAATCACTGAAGAAATTAAAAGAAAAATTTTAAAATTTCTTAAGACAAATGAAATGGAAACACCACATACTTAAACCTAAAGGATATAGCAAAAGCAGTTCTAAGAGGTGAAGTTTCTAGCAGTAAATAGCTACGGTAAAAATGAAGAAAGAGATAAAATAAATAATCTAACAATAAAACACAAGGAACTAGAAAAACAAGAACAAACACAGCCCCAACTTAGTAGAAGGAGCAAAATAAAACAAAAATCAGTGCAGAAATAAATGAAACAGAGACTACAAAAATAATAGAACAGATCAAAGAAACAAAGAACTAGTCTTTTGAAAAAACAGACAAACCTTTAGCTAGACTAAGAAAAAAAGAGAAAAGGCTCAAATAAATAAAATCAGAGATGAAAAAGGAGACATTACAACTGATACAAAGAATCCTTAGAGAATACTATGAACAATTATATGCCAACAAATTGAATAATCTAATGGATAAATTCCAGGACACATACAATCTACCAAGAATAGATACTGAAGAAACAGAAAATCTGAACAAACCAGTAGTGAGTACAGAGATTGAATCAGTAATAAAAAGTCTCCAATCAAAAAAACCCCCAGGGTCCAATGGCTTAAATGCTGAATTTTGCCCAACACGTAAATAACCAATACCACCAATTCTTCTTAAACTCTTCCAAAAAACTGAAGAGAAGAGAATATTTCCAAATTTATTCTATAGTCCAGTATTGCCCTGATATGAAAACCAGAAAAAGACATTCCAAAAAAGGAAAACTTCAAGCCAATATCTGTGATGAACATAGATGTATAAACCCTCAACAAAACAGTAGTAGACTGAATTTAAAATACATTAAAAAGATCACTCATGATCAAGTGGGAGTCATCCCGGGGATGATCAACATATGCAGATTAATAATGTGATATATCACATTAACAGAGTGAAGGACAAAAACCATATGATCATTTCAACAGATGCAGAAAAAGCATTAGACAAAATTCAAAATCCCTTCATGATTAAAAACTCTCAAAAAATTAGGTATAGAAGGAACATACCACACACAACACAATAAAGGCCACATGTGACAAATTCACAGGCTACATTATATTGAACAGGGAAAAGTTGAAAACTTTTTCTCTAGAACCTTACAAGAATGGCCATTCTCACCACTCTTATTCCACATAATATTGGAAGTCTTAGTGCAATTAGGCAAAAGAAATAAAAGGAATCCAAATAGGAAAAGGTGACTTTAAATTGTCTCCACAGGTAACCTTATAACATTTAAGGTTCATTTAAGGTTTTCTTATATATAGAAAAACTTAAAAACTTGACCAAAAAAACTGTTAGAATAAATGAATTCAGTGTGAGGTTATATGATTCAAAATCAACATACAAAAATCAATAGGCTTTCTATACACTAACAGTGAGCTATCTGAAGAAATCAAGAAAACAAACTCATCTTATAATAGCTACAAAAATATTAAATAATTAGAAATACATTTAATCAAGGAGGTGAAAAATCTGTACACTGAAAACAATAAAACAGTAATCAATGGAAAGACATCCTGTGTTCGTGAACTGGAAGAATTAATATTATTAAAATGTCCATCCTACCCATGCTATTGATGTGTCCATGCTTTGATCATGCTAGGATTCAATGAAATTCCTGTCAAAATACCAATAACATTCTTCACAGAAATAGAAAAAGCAATCTTGAAATTTATGTGGAACCATAAAAGACCCCGAATAGCCAAAGCAATCTTGAGCAAAAGAAACAAAGCTAGAAGCATCACACTGTCTGACTTAAAAAAATATACTATAAATCTATAACCAAAAAGCATGGTACTGGCATAAAAATAGACATATAAACCAACAGAACAGAATAGAGAACCCAGAAAGGAATCCATATATTAGCTAATTAGTTTTCAGCAAAGGTGCCAAGAACACAAAATGGGGAAAGGATGGTCTCTTCAGTAAATGCTGTTGGGAAAGCTAGATAGTCCAAGCAGAAGAATGAAAACAGATACCTATCCCTCACCATGTACAAAAGTCAACCAAACTTGCATAGCTGAGGCAGGAGGATCCCTTGACACTAGGAGTTTGGGGCCACAGTGAGCCTTGACCACACCACTGCACTCCAGCCTAGGTAACAGAGTAAGACTCTGTCTCTCAAAAAATAAAAAACATAAACCCAAACGCCTCAAAACAGGTTGAAGACTTAAATGTATTAAGAACAAAAAACTAGGAAACTACTAGAAGAAAATGGGAAAAGCTCTCTGATAATGGTCTGCACAGTGATTTTCTGGATATTATCTGAAAAGCACTGGCAACAAAAGCAAAAATAGGATTAAAACAAGCTAAAAAGCTTCTGACTAGCAAAGAAAACAATCAATAGAATGAAGAGACAAGCTACAGAAAGGGAGAAAACATTTGTAAACTATAAAAGAGGTTAATGTGTAAAATATATAAGAAATTCAAACAACTCAATAGCATTCATTGTCTTGTGTTTGATATAACCATGTTATTTAAATTATAGGATGAATGTGGCATGCTAAGCATTAATTTATAATAAAAAATAAATGACTTGGGAATGTTTTCTCAATCTGGCATTTTTGTTCTTTGTTGTCATTTAAATGTCATTTTGACTACAATGACAGTGGCTCAAAAATTTGTGAAAGAATAATGAAAAAAATACCAGGGAGCTCAAATGTTTTTGCAAATAACCCTGAGTTAATTTTAAAAATAGGAAAAAGACCTAAAGAGACATTTCTTAAAAGAGGACATACAAATAGCCAACAGGTAAATGAAAAAATGCACAATATAACTAACCACCAGAGAAATACAAATCAAAACCATGAAACACCACATCTTTCCTGCTATAATGGCTATTATCAAAAAGACAAAAGATAACAAGTGTTGGCAAGGATGTGGAGAAAAGGAAATCCTTGCACATTGTTGGCGGGAATGTAGACTGGTACAGCCATTATGGAAAACAGTATGGAGATTCCTCAATAAATTAAAAATATAACTACCATATATGATCCAGGAATCCCATTAATGGGTATACATCCAAAGGAAAGGAAATGAAATCAGTATGCCAAAGAGATATATTTGCACTCCTATGTTTACTGCACCACAATTCATAATAGTCAAGATAAAGAATCAACCTAAGCATTCATCAATGGATGATGAACTGAGGACAAAATGTGGTACATATTCACGATAGAATACTATTCACCCCTTAAAAAGATGGAAATCCTGCCATCTGAGACAACATGGATGAACTTGGAAGACATTATGCTAAATGCAATAAACTAGACAGAAATAGAAACTGCATGATTTCATTTATATGTGGAATCTAAAAACATCAAACTTATAAAAGGAGACATTAGAATGTTCATTGCCAGGGGCTGAGGGAGGGGAAAATATGAAGAGGTTGGTGAATGGGCACAAAGTTTCAGTTATGCAGCATGTATAAGTTCTGGACATCTAATCTACAGCATCATGACTACATTTAATAAATACTACTGTATTATATACTTAAAATTTGTTAAGAGATCTTACGGGTTCTCACCACAAATAAGAAGTTGTAACTATGTGAGGTGACAAATATGTTAATTAGCTTGACTATGTCAATCATTTCTCAATGACACATTTATCAGAACATCACATTATATACCTTAAATGTGTATAATTTTTATTTGTCAATTATACTTCAATAAAGCTTGAACTAGGCAACTAAAAATCCATTTGAAATTTGCGATTAAAAAAATTTAAAGATTAAAAAACATATTATTTATTCTTCATTTTCTACTCCAGAAGAATCAAGAGACTATTTGGTTAATCTTTTCCAGGTATCTTAATGCTCCTGAATCAGTTACCTTCAAGATATGTCTGAATTAATCCCCACTGAATAACAAATTCAGTAATAATATAAAAGCAGGGTTAACCAAGGAAGGTAAAAACACTTAAAAAATACATATATTGGGGGGTAAACAACTTAAAATTTCTACTTTATATTCATATAAACAAACCTATTCGAATGGTGTGTTACTGTACCTAAGAAGTCTTTTACTATTTTACAGCATTGAAGTACACATTTTCATTCAAATTAAAGAGATTTGTGGAAATGCAATCATTTAAGGATGTTTAGGAATTATTTTAAGGTAGAAATGAAAATCATTGTAACCTATAAAACAGTTACAGGAATTCATAAAATATACGGAGAAAACTGTATTCAAAACAGGATTATAACCTGTTCAACAGATTGTTTAAATCAAAATCGAATAAAACCAGAGATGAAACCAATCAAAAGCCAGAATGAAATCAGAAACAGTGAAAACTAGATAGGTAAATTAATGATTGAGCTAAACAGGGTGAGAGTAGAGAAGTGATTCTATTAGGAGAAAAAGATCAGTGGCTATGCATTTCAAATACGGATACTATGTATACTAAACTCAAAGAAATGTGAAATTACATTTATTATTTTGTGTTTGATATAACTATGTTATTTAAATTATATGATGAATGTGGCATGCTAAGCATTAATTTATAATAAAACATAAATGACTTGGGAATGTTTTCCCAATTTGGCAATTTTGTTCTCTGTTGTCATTTAAATGTCATTTCATGGTTACAATGACAGTGGCTCAAAAATTTGTGAAAGAAAAATGAAAAAAATACCAGGGAGCTCAAATGTTTTTGCAAATAACCCAGAGTTAATTAGAAAAATCTGCACCCTTTCCAGTTCTTCTTCTCACATGTCAGCTCTCATTAAATTAAAAAATAAAATCGCATTTCAAAGTTAAGAAATCCTATGGTTAACAAAACTTTTAAAATGGGATCAAGTGGGCACATTCCTACATTTCTGTATGATGTCATACCAAACACTTCACAGCTGAATTTGAATTTGCAAGAAGTGTGATTGATTTTTCAATATAAGAAGTATCTGATCTAATGGTAATTTTTTTCTATAGGCTAGCTGTGCTGGGAACAGGTGGCCCTGCTTTCAATTATGGAGGGCTAGCATGCCAGTGTGAGGCCTGGATTAGTTCACCTTCTCACGGGGAATTTTCCTCGGTTGGGAATGGATTTATTATGGCTTCACACATGGAATAGAGCTCATGTCAGCTGAGGGCAGTGACACATCATATGATTCAAATTAACCTGCTGTGGACTGTTCCACAGGGTTTAGATTGTGTATTAAAATGACGACATTTTAAAAACAGCTTGAAAGAAACCAGGATTGCTGAACTGCAATGGTTCCAATTTGTTCCAACTAATCTATCACCTGCTGGAGATATTATTCTAGTGGGTTTCTGGTAGCTGCTGTTTTCCAGGTTTCTCCAAGCCACTGACCTTCCTGATGTGTACAAGGGGAAAAGGTTGGGGGTTGGGAGAGCTTTGAAAGAGTTTCTGATGTAGAATTTGGGACACACCATTTGCTCTATTAAGGTATCATTAAGTGAACAGAGGAAAACTCAAGAACTCTTAAATTATTTTTCTAAAAACAAATGCTAAAGAACAGCATTTGTATCATGTTGTTCAGAGAAAATAATCCCAGCAAAATAAATATGAAAGGTTAAATTTCAAAAGCTGTGAAGTTCACATCTTTTTGAAGAAAGCTTACGCTTAGACATTTATAATCAATATTCCTTCTACCTTTCAGGGTTGTAATTTTTTTTTTTTTTTTTTTGAGTCAGGTTCTCACTCTGTTGCCCAGACTGGTTTGAGTAGCATGATCATAGCTCACTGGAGCCTTGACCTCCTGGACTCAAGCAATCCTCCCACCTCGGCTCTCTGAGTAGCTAAGACTACAGTCACATACCACCATGGCTGGCTAATTCAGGGTCATAACTTTCATTGTTACGACACCCTTCATTAGAGAACAAGAAAAAAATAGATGAAAATTACTAATACAGTTCCAGACATTCTCTGGAATGATACTTAAATAGATATGCATACAGATTAAAACATAAAAGTAGTTAAATATTCCTAATGATAACACAATGACATTACCTAAAAACTAAAAGTATTACCTGTAGTGCTTTTATTATTTTTTTTTGTAATGCTTTTCTTTTTAAGGAAAGGGAATGTTATTGGGGAACATTATAAAGCTGAAATTTGTTTGCCCAATCTCAACATAAATAATATTCCTCTTAGTATCCTATTACCTAAGAACTGGAAAAAATATAATTTCCTTGAGTTGCCAAAATCTATAAAATAATACATTCATGTGGCAAAAGTTGTTTTAATGTGTCCTGTTATTCCCATTTAATTAGTGGTATACAATTCTCACTATCTGCTATAGCCTTTTGATACCTAAATTAGTGTAGTAGCATGCCAATCTGGCTGTGTAGTGAGATAATATAATTACTCTATGAAATAACATCTACTTATCTACTCTAAATCACGAATTGCTTACAGTAAGAAAATTTTTGTCTAAGCTAGTAAATTCTAGAGCAGTTCAAGGCTGTTAGGTTAGTGTTTTAGTGGCAGTCACACACAGCTGATTTATCATTTAAACTAATCTTCCCTCAAATTAAAAAAAATTATAAAAGTACTTTTGTTTAAAATGTTTTAGACTTTGAAGAATTTAAAACATTCATTGGACATTATATTTGATTTTCCATAATCAAAGCACCATTCTAAAGACCACTCATCTTTCTTTGTTATCATTTCCCTGTCCTGTGCCCCCAAATTACTACGGTTTGGCTCTTGAAGACTGTGACTGATACTAAAAACTAAAAATCATATATGATAAGCCATATATATATCATTTTTAAAGATAAGTTTGATAAGAGTCATATAAAACTTGCTACATAAAGTACAGTCCCAGGCCAACAGCATCTACTTCATCTGGGAGCTTTTTCGACATGACTTTCAAGCCCTCCCTTCTAGAACTATTAAGTCACCATTTGCATTTTAACAAACTCCCCAGAGAAGCTTCAAATGCAGAATCAAATTTGAGAAGTGCTGCTGTAAAATAACTATTTCAATTCATTTACTTAAAAGTTTAACTCTCCTAATATATTGTCACTATTATAGCATGGACATAAAATCAGAAATTGTATAGATTTAATTCCCAACTTTGAAAAGAATCTTAAGAAACACAAAGGTACAACTACTTTAAAAATCACATCTCTACTACTGAGTCATGTTAAATGCCATAAGACCTCATCCTCTACTACAAAATAACAAAACAAACAAACAAAACTAGCTGGGCATGGTGGCACACACCTATAGTCCCAGCTACTTGGGAGGCTGAAGCAGGAGAATTGCTGGAGCCCAGGAGATTGCGCTACAGTGAGCTATGATCGCACCACTGTACTTCAGCCTGGGTAACACAGCAAGACTGTTTCAAAAAAAAAAAAATAAGTAAACAAAAAATATAATGAAATAAAAATCTTAATGAAGAAACTAATACTCATTTCACGGGTAACATTCTGAAGCACTGCAAGTATAAAGTAACAAAACAAAATGTGAAATGTAGTAATTCCTGTTAAATAAATAGCTAAGACTACATGGAGGTGAGGGAGAAATAACAGAAGGGGAAGAACATGAGATGAATGAAGAAAAGACAGAGGAGGAAGATCGAACAAGAAAGGAAAAATCTTTAGTTATGCCCAATTTAGTATAGTACAGAAGTTAAAATCTAGTCTTTGGAGTCATAAAGACAGGTTTGAATGGCTCCTCTGTCACTATGACCTCAGGCAATTCACTTCACTTTTCTAAGTCTTAGCTTCCTTATTCAGAAAATAGGGATAACTAAACTATAGTGCAAACTAAAATGCATAGTGCCTGAAACGTAATTAGCTCTCAAAACATTTTGATATCTGTATCTATCTAAAACTGAGTAATTACTAACTATGTCTCAAGCACTTTGCTAAGCATGTGAAACAGGTACATTTAACTACCAAATCTAATCTATCTATAGTATACTATCTTATGTATATACATATATCATGTTTCCTATCCATTTATTGATCCAGTCTATCCTCTTTGTATACAGGTAAGAAAACTGAAGTACAGAAGATTAGATCAACACCTAAGATCAAACAGTTAATTAATAGAAAAGGTAGAAATAAAATATTGGGGCTTTGGCTTCAACTATTCTTTATTATTATTATTATACTTTAAGTTCTGGGGTACATGTGCAGAACTTGCAGGATTGTTGCATAGGTACACACATGCTATGCTGGTTTGCTGCCTCCATTCCCCCGTCACCTACATCAGGCATTTCTCCCAATGTTATCCCTCCCCAACCGCCCCACCCACTGTTCTTGCGTCAGTTTGCTGAGAATGATGGTTTGGCTTCAACTATTCTTTAATTGATAACTACCTTCGTATCAGACTGGAGGTAATTTTAAATGCATATTTATATTTGCCTTTTGATCTCTAAAATGGGCAGACTGAAAAGCATACACTTCTGGGAAAAAATGAACTATTCATTTTTTGCATGGAATGTCAAGATCACTAACAGATCCTATATACACATTAATATGTTCACATGAAAAAAATGTACACACATTTTACGACTTCTTACCTGGTCCATTAAGAAAGTCTTTAATCTGTAGTGTTATAAGGGAAGGTGGAATACCACTTTTGCTGTCTATTTCTCCGGGCACTGTCTGTAGCCAAACGGTGCAATAATCAAGGGCTTCTGGCAGAGTCTTCCCAGGATCTAAGGTGACAAAATTAAAATTAAAAATGTCAATTACATGACAAACATCTCATTTTGATTATGAGTTTGAGTTAATGAATGAGAAAAAAACTGGCTAAATAATTGTATGTAAGCTTTATTGTTTCATTTGTATACATACAGTAAACAAGCACTCATGATGAAAAAGATAAACTATCACTGTACAACATGGAATGACAAAACCATGTTTTCTAAAACTACGACAGAGGAAAAGAAATGCTCAAATCTAAATTCATGTCATGAATGAGGGAATGTAAGTTTCTGTATTCTGAGCTGCTAACAGTTTAATAGTTGGATTTTTTAAAAATGTGATATTAAAAACAAATTTAGAAAAGGACAATCTTGTCAGCTTTAAGAAAAGGCATATACATGTTCAAAGACAGAGTAGATAAGTACTACTTAGGGGTTATTTGATCTGTTTCAGAGTTTTATTGACATTACAATCACCTTTTACTGCTAGGCCTTTGAAGTTAACTTCAGTAGCTTTCCTATAACCTTCTTCTTTAATGATAAAATTGGTCAGTCTCTTAATAGTTCCAATTATAATGAAAATGAGCTTTTTCTGTTTTGGCTTATTTTTCTGTTTAATACTATGTGTTTTAAAAATGTTCTGGGTAATACTGTATATTTTTAAAACAGTATTTTTGGGTATTGGTTATGGCAAACTTAATTTGCTTTTTAATACTTAGGAATCCACAGTTTTTATTGAAATAGCTCTTTAAATAAAAACGACTGCTGTATCTTGGCATACAATGTAGTAGGCTTTTAAAAAACTTCTAAATATTCACAGTTTTTCTTTAGTTTCATGATTGTTTTACTCTCTGTGTTTTAATGGCCTCTGAATGTCAGTTTTATAGGGATGTTCTTGCCATAGAGTCCATCTATTCCATTTTCAGTCTATTTGAAATGTGTTATTAAAGTATTATTTATTTTAGGTTTTATTGATTGGATTGCTTTCAAGAAAAGCATTTACATAGAGTGTATTATATTCAACATATGGTTATTTAGCATTACTGTCATATGTGAAGTGGGTATATAAATTCTGCCTTGGAATTTGTATTTCTTGACCTCATCATGTGATCCTTATGAAATTTGGCACAGATGAACCTTATGTGATTTCAAAGAAAATGCTGAAAGCAATTGATCATGACGTTAGATCTATGTGGTCAAGATCAAACACTAAGCTAGTGCATTCCTCTCTTTTTATACAATCAGTGATTTTTCAAGCAGTGAGAATATGCATAGTAGATTCATTTCATAGCAACACTGTGCTATTCTCTCTTTTAAATATAATGGTCAAGTCTGGTGAAAGGATAATAAAAAGTCTGTTGCTCTTACGATCTACAATCAGTTTGTAGGAGCTATGTAATCTGCCAGGACTTATGGATCTATTTCTAGTGTCCCACCACTGCAGCCATCATCAAAAGTGGTTATTATCAGGTAAGTAGTACCATGATAGACCTAAACAAGGAGACATAATTCTTCATTTTCAAGAGAATACAATCTGCAGATAAATTGATGTAGAAATATTAATATAATGTATAAAAACTGGCAAATAAAACATGATAAGTAAAACAAGTTACAGTAACTGCATATTAAAACTTACATGGCACTGACAATTGTTATCCTTGTGGCATATTTAATCAATTTTCTATATTTTTCTAGAAATAAAGATTACAAGTAGCAAAATAATGCATACTGAAGGACATGCATTAACTATCCTGTTGTATATCAACAGTAATAATAAGATACCCAAACTAAAAAACATAAGGTTGACATATATGACCACACAAAACTTTTGTCAAAGAACACCTTCAACAGAAAAGTCAAGTGACAAAAAAGATGAAATTGTAACATAGGTGACAGTGAAAGAAAAGGGATACCATTAATACAGAAAGAGTTCACATATTCAATATAGGTACCAACAGAAAAATCAGTGGAGGATAGAATAAGCAATTAATAAATGAAAATTACTAAATAAAACAATAAAAGCAAATGGCATACGAACATTTAAAAATACAAACATTAAAAGCTATTAAATGTTAGCAATAACCAAAGAAACAAATCTTTTCAAATAAGGTAGAAATTTTCACCCATCAGATAGGCTAAGACTAAAAAAACTGACAACGGGCCTGTAATCCCAGCACTTTGGAAGGCCGAGGTGAGCAGATCGCTCGAGCCCAGTAGTTCGAGATCAGCCTGGGTAACATGGTGAAACCCCATCTCTATAACAAAATTCAAAAAATTTTGGCCGGGCATGGTGATGCCTGCCATGCCTGTAGTCCCCATAGTAGCAGCTACTTGAAAGGATAAAGTGGGAGGATCACCTGAGCCTGGGAGGTTGAGACTGCAGTGAGCCGTGATTGTGCCACTGCACTCCAGCCTGAGCAACAGAGTGCGATCCTGTCTCAAATAAAAACAAAAACAGAACAACAACAACCAAAACACCAATACCTGATAATGCCTGTATTGGTAGTTTGTGATGAGAGATCCACTCTCATTAAATTTCTTTCTGGAGAAATTAATAGATTTTAAATGTGTATGTCACTTGACCTAGCAAATTAACGAGTAGGAATTTAATCCAAATAAGAAGTCAGGTAAGTATATAAATAAACATACTGGAGAATGACCATAACAAAAATAGAAAACAATCAAAGTATCCATCAATTAATATTTAAATACATTAATTAATGTTTAAATAAATAAATAAATAATCTGTATAATTGTTTAAGAGAATCAAGATCTTTATGGTCGACATAAGACAGTTGTTTTACATTGCTGGTAGGAAAAAAAAAGCAAGCAGGTTAAGCATTTTCATTCACTGGCCATTCAGGATTCCTTCTCTTCAAAGAATTTATTTACACATTTTTCTCTTGAGTTCTTTTCCTTATTGACTTCTAGGAGCTCCTTATAATGTTCTGAGTATTAGTGTTTTGTTTGCCTTGTTTAGCAAAGGCTTCCTCATGTGAAGAGGCAGTCGTTTAACTGTATTCTAATGTTTTTTGCATGTATACTTTTTTAACAGATATGGCTAAAAAAAATCTGTGAACTTTTACTTTATGACTTTATCCCCAGGTAATTATATATGTTCCTATAGTTTCTTAAAGCATTTTTAAGCTTTTGTTTCTACCTTTAGCTGTTGAATCCTCCTGGAGAGCACTGCTTTAAGAAAAAATAGGAAAACTCTGCTCAGCTTCACTCTTAATCAGGGATACACAAATTAAAACAAGAAATAAAATTTTTCATCCATCAGATTAGCATAAATTAAAAAGATTGATAATATCTAATAACATGTATTGGGGGAGAAGGAGAAGAAACAAATTTTCACATGGATGATTAAGAGTGTACATGCAGTATTTTTGCATGAGCAGAGGAGAAACCTGACAATGAATGTTTATCAAAATTATAAAGGTACATTTCCTTGGAATCACAAGGGCCATCTGTAGGACTGTACCTTAAAGAAACACTTAAGAATATATAAATAAATGTCCAAAGAACTCGACTGCAACATCATTTGAAATATTAATAATTTGGGAAAATTTAAACTAAATCTCTATCTATAGATAAATATAAAATAAATTATGACTGTACCATAAATACTGCATAGAATACCATGCTGCTGATAAAGAGAATGGTGTGACTCACATATACTGAAATAGAAGAGCTTAAAAATGTATTGATCAGCAAATAAAACAAAGAAATAGGACATTGATTCAGCAAATTCAAATGTAACAAATCTATGTGCATACATAAATACACACACATATGCACATGTTTTAAGTACTGCTGGATGATCATCTCTAGGATGATCCTAAACATATGCTGACATATAAGTTATTCAGGACTTGAACACAAAATAGCATTATTTACCAAGCATTTACAAAAATTAAACGGAAAAAGAAAAAAACACTTCAGTGGGTATTTGATGACCTTTTCTCAAGGTATAAAATGGGGGAATAGCAAAGACTGATAATGTAGATAAGAGTTTTCCGGGTAAGTGAAGTGGGTTTCTCTTTTGGCACACATTAGAGGACCTGGCCATCTGACACCAAGCCTCAGAGTCTACCCTGGGCAATTACACGGGGAGATGGCTTAGTAGGAGACACAATAAACCAACTGGCAATAGCAAAAAGCATAACAGAAATTAGAAATTAAATAAATAAAAGTCTAGGAAATCCATCCAACGAATCCAAAATGACTATTTCCAACAAAATATTAGTATACCTGGTTTTTAGAGTATGCCTGAATTTACAGGGTTGATAAAACAGAATAAATGAAATTAAGAACATCCACAAAAATACAGGTTGCACGGTTAATGAATATTGAATGCAGGATAGGGCTGGTGGCTCCTTTCCCAGTTTTTGCTAAAATCTCTACTTTGGATATGCCTGTAGTCATTAATATCCACAAACGTAAATATGCCTTTGTTTACCATTTGAGTCATATAAAACATAATATGACTCAGTGCAGCCAGCTCAAAATGAAACTCTGAAAGCAGCTGTAGTAGCAGAAAGGTATGTCAGAACCCCAGAGAAATGGCTCAAGTTCGAAAGTCACCCTTTAGTCCCATATGTTCTAATGGCTAGAAGGTGAGCGGCATGACTCCTAGTCTTCCTGTCCTGTCCTCAATTTAACTTTTCCTTAATTCCATCATCAGGTCTAGAATATAGGATTCACATTACACATTCGTCAACACACTGGGGAATGCACCAGATAAAGTAAGATTAAAGAGCCTATGAATATAATACAAATGGAATGACAAACAGAACTATTTTATATTGGAAGCTCTTTCAGACCTCTTCTGGATTTATTCAAGTCATAGGAAGTTCTCAAAAATAATGAACTCCTGCTGATGTTGATGAGCACATTTACGCTGCCGTCCCTAAGCAGAAGAAACAGGAGAAAGTTGTATCTTATGAGGAGTAATAGAAGGTAGGAAATGTGTCAGAATAAATGACAAACTGCCTACAGTCATAAATTTGGTTCCAAGTGAGTTAGGATTCACTTTAATAAGGCATTTGTATTGACAAAGCTGTAATAATTGTTTTTCTTCTGGGTTGATTAGGTCTCAAAGAAAAAGAAAACCAAAAAAACCCAACACCCTGTCCCAAATCTCATCATATTATGTCATAAGGAATACCTAAAGAGAAGATTCAGAAAGCCCCAACTCAGTTCCCAGATGTATCAAGACTTTCATGAAGACTTAAGACTGTATTCCTTGTGTTTGTAGATTTGCTCTTCTTCAGGAAAAAACCTTAATTTCACTTAATTGTTTGGAAAGGCTTCCAGTAAATCTGATAAAAGTGGTCTTTTAAAGTGCTGCTCACTATTTTTTTTAACCCTTAGTAAATACTCATAGAATTAAGTATGTGTTTGCTTACCACTTGAATTGTGTAAAATACAACATGATCCAGTGCAGCCAACTCAAAATGAAACTCTGAAAAGGAACTCACTTCTCTTCCTCCTCCTCCTCCCGCCCCCACCCCCCCATCTTCTCTTTTTCTTCTTTCTTCTTTTTTCTTCTTCTTTTAACCTTTTATGCTTGGAACCTAATAGTACCTGACAGCAGGGAGAAGACAGTAGAGTGAGGAAAAGCATCTGACAAGGCCAGTTGGGGCAGAGGATGGGAAGGATGGAGACACCTTGGTTTGGAAGACTCGGAAGCAGGCAAAGACTGGCTGTCACTTCAAATCACTAACTGGGCCCACTGATTCCATCCACAATCCTAACCCACCTCCTCAGGACTCCCTATGCCTCAGTTTCTTCCCATCAGTGAAATGCTAAATAGCAGCACCTACCACAGCCAAGAGATGAATTCTGAGCACTTTACACAACAGCAGTTTATGGATACAAAAATACTTCTCACTCTGAACTCACATTTTATTTGTAATCTTCTACTTATCAAAAAATTTGTTATTCCAAGCTCACATAGGACAGATCAATGCTAAAATTTTTAAAGCTTTGTTATTATTCTGCTTTGTTCCATTGTGCGGCAGAATTTTTTTCATAACGAAGTTGAGTTTTTACTAAGATCTTAAAGAAAACATGTTTTCTCCATAGATTTAAGTGATAATTTCCTCATTTTTAGAGTAGTATAACACTGAATATATAATGAAGTCCTATTACACTGGATACTTCTCAGTGCTATCCATCAGAGACAAAGAGTTTTGATACTTTAAACAATATGAATAAAAAGCACTGAATCTTAAAAAGCCAAATGTCATAAAAATCTGTTTATTTCAAAGTAAAATATCTATTTTAAAGAGGACTAGAGTGAGACTTTTTTTTTTTTTTTTTTTTTTTTTTGAGACGGAGTCTTGCTCTGTCACCAGGCTGGAGTGCAGTGGCATGATCTCAGCTCACTGCAACCTCCGCCTCCCGGGTTCAAGCGACTCTCCTGCCTCAGCCTCCTGAGTAGCTGAAACTACAGCCACACGCCACCACACCCAGCTAATTTTTGTATTTTTAGTAGAGACGGGGTTTCACCATGTTGGCCAGGATGGTCTTGATCTCCTGACCTCATGATCTGCCTGCCTTGGCCTCCCAAAGTGCTGGGATGACAGGCATCAGCCACCGCACCCGGCCTAGAGTGAGACTTTAAATCAACATCATCTTCCTCTTTATTCTCCCTTCTCTTAACAGTTATTTTCAGTCAAACATAGGTTGATAATCCATGCCTCTTTCTGTTTTCTCTTGACTTATGAGCATTTCTGCAAATGAATTGGCTACAGAATGGCAGACAGATAAATTAGTACAATAGTTATTTTCCCTGGCATTTCCAGGCAAAGATTATTGTTGTGGGAGATTCCAGTAACAACAGTCACAATATTTTGGTTCTGCTGATTCAATTTCCTTATGAAACTCAGTCTTTTATATTTCCATGGAAATAAGTGCTCACTTAAATATGAAACACTATCAAGGAAACTAAATTTCCCTATGGCATATAATTCTTATAAATTTGTGCTACTAGAAAATATCTAATTAAAATTTGAGGAATGAGCCCTAAAAAATAAACTTTTGATTCTGAGTGTACCTCATTTTCGCCATGTTTTCTTCAGCAAGCAAATAGTCTATCATCCTACTCCTGCTATTAACTTCTTGCTGTATTATTCTGATGCTGTTGCTGCTTGCAAACCCAGGTAACGAAATCTTGCTCAACGTTATCAACTTTTGGAATTATACCATGCTTTAATTCTCTTTTTTTTTTTTTTTTTTCAGACAGGGTCTCACTCTTGCCCAGGCTAGAGTGCAGTGGTGCAATCATGGGTCACTGCAGCCTCAACCTCCCTGGGCTCAGGTGATCCTACTTTAGCCTCCTGAGTAGCCGGGACTAACGGAGTGTGTCACAACACCCAGCTAATTTCTATATTTTTTGTAGAGATGGCGTTTTGCCACATTGCCCAGGTTGGGCTTAAGTGATCCACCCATCTGCATCTCCCAAAGTGCTAAGATTATAGATATGAGTCACCATGGCTGGTCTAATTCTGTCTTACTGATGGTAATGTTGGCATTACTGATGACATATTACTGAATATGTAAATGATGAACATATTACTGATGCTGATGTCAACATTATTGATGAAAATAATAGTTTTTCCTAAATTATTATAGATTCAAATTTCAGTAACTTTTTGCTTTGATGTCACATTGCACTGAATTTTCTTTCTGATAGCACATGCTAAAAACATCACAAATGTCTCAGAAGCATAATAAAACAAGCACTTGTATGATGCAGCATTGCAAACTGCCTCAAGATTTACTTCTGCCTCCATTTTATCAGTCCTATAAAGTCCAGAGGATTTACCGTGACTTTTTTCTTAAGGAAATAACAGAATATATGTTTTATTCACTTTTTTTGTGAAGTCTTCAAAGACCTGTTATTATGGGTTATAAGTATACTATAGTCTGCTATAGCTAATGAGCCCAGGCCTGGCACAGCCTGCCATAGAACCAAAGTGGTATCTCTGGCTGCTCAGGGACACTGGTTCTTTTCGGCCTGAGATACAGTGGGCTGTCAATTAATTAAACAGAATTTAAATGACTTCTGAGGAACTCTTGAGGGACAACTGGCAGGTGATATGATACTGTTCTATAAACAAGGTCTGTGAAATAAATAGTTTGTCACTAACTCAGGATTCACAGTTTACTTTCATGAAGCTTTCCCACATTTTGTTTAATGAGAGTGTATAATAAGAAAGAATGTGTGGAATAATGAAAAGAACATGGATTTTGGAGATAGTAAGATCTAGACATAAGTCCTAATCCCTTTAACTGGGTAAGTTTAACTTTGCTGTGTCCCAGTTTGTTTCAAAAATAGTGATAATAAACACAACTTGTGAAACTTTGAAAGCTTTGCTAATTAGTGGAAATTATACCCAGCTTTGCTCTGGTAAACATATTTCTATTTAGTTTTAAAAATAATAATGATCATTGAGGCTTGATATAATAGTCAAGATAGTTGCATTTCTGGCTGAAAAGAAATTACAGACTTGACAATTTCCCTCTACTCTGGTTCTGATAATTATCAAAACTATATTCTTACCTTCTTTCCCATCCCTTAGAAGTATATGGCCTACATATGAATCAAGGAAGTAAATAATCTGCAAGCCAAAATACATACTTTCCATTTTCTAAACTAGAAGTTAGGGTGCTGATTCCTTTTCCAAAGTGTCTGGGTATATCAATTTTTATACAAAGAAGGGACTGAAATGAGACTTTAAAGTAATTTACAAGTAAACATGGTGAGCGCATCAGAACTTTTATTTCAAAGAGCTTTCTTTCTTTTTTTGGGAGGGGGAATGGAGTCTTGCACTGTTGCCCAGGCTGTAGTGCAGTGGCATGATCCTGGCTCACTGTAACCTCTGCCTCCCAGGTTCAAGCCATTCTGCCTCAGCCTCCCAAGTCGCTGGGATTACAGGTTCACGCTACCACACCTGGCTAAATTTTTGTATTTTTAGTAGAGATAGTGTTTCACTATGTTGGTCAGGCTGGTCTCGAACACCTGACCTTGTGATCCACCCGCATCAGCCTCCCAAAGTGCTGGGATTACCAGAGTAAGCCACCACCCCCAGCCAGAGCTTTCTTTTTTTGATCAAGCAGCTAGCCAGAGTAGGGTAGGAGGAAACACCTAAAAAGCAGTTAGGGTAGCAGGTGAGTGCTTAGAGATCCCTTACTCTTTATTCCTCTGTCTTAATTCATTAAGATAAAATGTTCCTAGATAGTTTTTTTTAGCTGAATCGTTTTATCTCATGCCAAAAACACAAAGGTGTTTCTTTTTTTTTTTTTTTTTTCTTTTGAGATGGAGTCTCACCATGTCACCCTGGCTGGAGTGCAATGACGTGATCTCAGCTCACTGCAACCTCCGCCTCCCGAGCTCAAGTGAATCTCCTGCCTCAGCCTCCCAAGTAGCTGGGATTACAGGAGCTGCCACCACACCCGGCTAATTTTTTATATCTTTAGTAGAGATGGGGTTTCACCATGTTGGTCAGGCTGGTCTCAAACTCCTGACCTCGTGATCCACCCATTTCGGCCTCCCAAAGTGCTGGGATTACAGGTGTGAGCCACCGCACCCAGCCACAAAGGTGTTTCTTAATAAAACTTAGAATTTAAAGGACAGTATTTTAGAAAGTCCTATCATACTGCATAGTCTATCTATGAAACTGATATTATTAAAGCTCCCAAGCAGCCTCTGCCAGAAGCCAAGGGTTGTTGTTGGTTTTGGCTGTGCTCAATGGCTTCAAGTGTAAACCCCCACAATAAGAGGTCACTATTAGAACAGTCACCTCTTGATCACTGGATATGTAAAAGGCAAGCTACAAGCTTACTGAATTTCATGCATTTTTCTATATTTACTTTTTGATTTATAGTTTAAATGGCTTTTTCTTTTTCTTACATACCCACAAAAGCAAATGTAGTCCATGGAGCCCCTATAAAGCCTGCAAGTTTAATTGTGAAGGAACCTAGATCCATTAAACATCATAATAATTCAATGTCAGGACAGCAAAAAATCAACCAAGAAACCAGTTTCAAATTGCTCTGGATGCAAAATAAGTGCCACCATCTCCTTGTGGATACCGACATTTGGCTAACTCTATAAGCACTGTTTGACATGCTCTGCTATTCCATACCTATCCTGCACCTCATAAGATGTAATGGGAAGGGCAAGAGATTTCCTGGTTTGAAATCCCAGATCTGTAGTCCATAGGAAAAAGAAGAGGAAGAGGAAAGGATTAAATTGGCTGCTGGAATGTTTGACCATCAATGTCCATTTGCTCTTACTTTTAGAACCAATTCTTTCATATCTTGCTAAAAGGAAGTGCATTTTTTTATCCTAAATGATGCTAACCAGCAGATAATATGTGAAATATCAATTCAATAATTCCTTTTAATTCATTTTCTGTGCTGCTCTGTGTTGTTCTTGATCTCTTTCTTATTGATATTTGGTTGTTTCATATTAAATTCTAATGTGGGTTTCAGATATTTTACAGGCCAATATTTGATTAAAATTCAGCATAAGTAAACACAAGGTGCTAGCTGGTTAAAAAAAAATACAGTCACATATCCAAGGAAGATCAACTTAATCCCAACTGTAAGCCTTTTCTTTTCTCTAAGCAAAGTTGGCTTCTGTAACATTAAAGCTAGTCACTGCCTTTAAATGATTTCCCCAATTTTCATTTGTTTTAAGTAAATGTTGATGATTACAATAGGAGTCACAAAGGCCAGAGCACTAATTTTTTCCTCATGTCTAAAAACGAAATTCTCCCTTTTAATACTAATAATCACTGAAGTCTCAACTTATATTTGAATAATATTTCATATTTCCATGTAATTTCATAAATGTCATCTCACTTGAAACTCAGATTTAAGCACTAATCAACTGAGACCAGATATTATTACACCCATTTTAGAGATGAGAAAACTAAAGCACCAAGAAATTTAGCTATTTGCATCCAAGAGCTCTGGCATTAGAACCAAGACTAAAAGTCAAGATTTCTGATTTCTGTTCTAATACTCTTCCTCATATAATATTATTTCCTTCAGCTGGTTGGGTCATTTCTTATTTAACCTTCTCACCACTTTTCTTTCTGAGGCACACATTAGAATGCCTGTCATTTAAGAGATCTACTTACTTGCTAATTCCTGTCAAAGTAGTAATTTCATTTCACATTATTAGCCAGCAAGCAATGTTCCCAGCAGCTAAATTTTCAGATAAATGTTCAGAGTGTGATCATTATGACATTAAAGTCACAGGTTAATTCTAAGCCTTTCCAGGGATATTAACAAAACCTTTGATTCTAAAGAGGTATATAATTCAATCTTTTTCTTAAAGTCACAATAACTAAATGAAATCAAGATATGATTTATGAGGTGTAAGAAGCCATTTTATGATTTTTCAACTATTGGTTTACTCAAATGTCTCTGGCACATTTCTGCAGTCCTATTCATGAAAAGATAAAAAAAAAACCTCAATTATTATAACTACAAATTTTTAAACCACAATAGCTATAATTATTTTGAAATGATGTGCTTTTGCCAATTACAACAACTACTTTAAAAAACACTTACAGATATTAACAATGATGACAAAAGCAACAATATTTATTAGTATCCATTGAGTTTTGTGCCATACACTTAGCTAAGAATTTCACATATATTGTTTAATCCTAATAGCAACCATAGAAGGCTGCTACCAGTATTATTCTCATATCACAGACAAGGAAACTGAGGCATAAAAAGAGGTTAAATAATGTGTCTGAGGTCACACAACTGTAAGGAGTAGAATCAGGATTAAAACTTAGTACTGAGAGGTCTAATCCTGAGCTCTCACAGGACTCTATATTTCAAGTTTGACTCTTCATTGGACCTTTGGCATTTATAAAACTTCAAAATGCAGATACTGTCTCATATTAGACAATCTATCTTAAACATTACAGTGTCCTACAGAGAAGTGTGTTATAAACTACTTTTTCAGGATGATACATTCAAATAAACTTTAACTTCTATATTTTAGTCTAGTTGATGTTTGAAAAGTTACAATCAGGTAAATAAGTTGCAAGATGGCAGAAGTAATTGTTTTCAGTTGGTTTCTTTGCTAGGTCCTACCACACATGAATGGGTAACAAGATATTGCACTAATGAGTTAGTTAAATTCCCTCAGAATTGTTCAATTCCTTCACAATTGACCAGATGGCACAGCCATTCCTTCAAAAACAAACAAAAAGTCCCCAAACAAACAAGAAGAAAAATGACTTTTTGAGGCTGCCTTGGGCTGCATAGTCAAGATATGAGGCAATTTCAAATCTGGACTCCATTACTTTAAACAAAACAAATACCAACTTTTAAATATTTATAAACACAACTAATACGATTATGTTAAAAACAACTACATACATCTTTATTTAAATGAGAACTGCCAGTAATACAGCTGCTATATATAAAGGTGCTGGCAGAAGATCTCATTTCTGTTAGAGGTTGCTCCAGGTGGGAAAGGCATGGAAAAGCCCATTGCCACTTTGTTCTAACATGTTTCAAGATAAGTTAACTCACAGACTTATCCTCTATTTGGAAAATCATTTGAAGTAGATTATTAATATTAATATTCACAAAAAATTCAAGTTGATAATTTAAATAGTCTGTTTTTAAATTAAGGATGAAAAGCATATTGCTATGTATAGCTTAAAGATAGTCAGCATAATTAAGAATCAGTAAATTACACAGAATGTGAATTATACTCTATTAACAGGACTTTCAAAATTATAATTGTCATAATTTTAATTTTACTTTGGCTTTCTAAAACAGAAGTAGATATAGATTCCACTTATTTATCCTGGGAAGTATCTCAAATAGGTTTTTAAATATATATGTATAAAGTCGTCTTCTGTTGTTCACAGAGGACTGGTTCCAAGACCTCCTGTGGATAGCACACTCCACAGATGCCCCAGTCCCTGATATAAAATGACCCGGTATTTGCATTATAACCTATTTATATCCTACTGTATACTTTAAATCATCTCTAGAATACTTATAATACCTAATATAATATAAATGCTATGTAAATAGTTGTTATGCTGTATTGTTTAGAGGATAATAAGAAAGTCAGTGTATTTCCTGTAAAGAGGCAATTTTGTTTGGAATACTTTTGATCTATGGTTGGTTGAATCCATGGATGTGGAACCCATGAATACTGAGGGCCAATTTTATACAGTAATCCCCTGCCCTTATCTGTGGTTTCAGTTACCTGTAATTACTTGTGGTCTGAAAATATATTTTGAGAGAGAAAGAGAGACCACATTCACATAACTTTTATTACAGTATGCTATTGTATTATTTCATTATTTATTATTGTTGTTAATCTCTCACTGTGCCAAATGTATAAATTGAACTTTATCATAGGTAGGTATGTATAGGAAAAAACAGTATATACAGGGGTCAGTACCATTCACAATTTCAGGCCCCATTGGGGATCTTGGAACATGTTCTCTATGGATATGGGATATTACTGCATAGTATACACATATATGTAACTATATATATTTACATTGTATATATATCAGTCACATGTGCTGGGGAAGGCAGGTTGACAGGAAGGGCAATGAATCTCACAGCATTTTCCCCTTGTAACTTGATTTGATAGTATATGAAAGGAAAGCCCTAAGGAATACAGAGAGAGAACACCATTGCTGCCCTCTGAGTGTGTGCTTACTGGTGACACAGGAAGAATCAAGTTAATGCTGACAACTCCCCGGGAGCAGTAACGACTGATTAGTATATATGTAGCTGATTTGTGCTTAAGATGTAAAAATATAAAAGTATCACTTTTAGAGGAAATCCCCTATTAAATTTCCCAGAAAACCAGATCCTGGCTAATGGACTAGAAAACATTATCATTATTTTTAAATGGCAGGATTTCTGGTGCCAGCCCAAACTGGAATAACATCACTGCAGCCTAACTCTCATGCTGCTTACAATTAAAAACTTCGTAAAAAACACAAAAAACAAGTAAGTACCTGAGAATTCTGAAAAGTAAATCAGAACAATGTAGCCTGGGGAGGAAAGTCCAACCTGTGGCTATAACCTATATGGTGATGAATTTCCCAGTTTGTGTTATTTGTTTCTTCTGTTATAACTTTGACTTGAGAGTGAGCCCTATGTTGTGGTGCACAGTGAAGGTAAGGACACATCTAAAACTCCAAGAGAAACATCATCTGGGAATTAAGGCCCCTGTGGTTTCCAGAGTGTGGGGGAAATCTTGGTGCTTTTTCTTTTTTTTTCCCCCTCTCTCCTGGCTTTGCCCTGAGGATGGACCCGATACCCAATGTGTGTGTGTGTGTGTGTGTGTGTGAGTGTGTGTGTGTGTGTCTGTGTGTAGAGGGGAGTGTTACAGTGGTGGTACGTAAACACACCTGAAATGAATTGAAATATAAGTTCTTAACCGAGAAACAGAAACTACAAAAAACAACCAAATGGAAATTTTAGAAGTGAAAAATGTAATAGAAATTATCCAATCTGAAGAGTGGGGAAAAGAAAGAAAAAAAATGAGAGTCTTAGACATTTGTAGGACAATATTAAAGAGCTTAACACTTGAATTCCAAAAGGAGAAGAGAGAATGGTGCAGAAAGATTATTTGAAGAAATAAGGGCCAAAAGTTCTCAAATTTAGTAAACAAAACCAAAACAAAACACCCATAAATTTACAGCCAAGAAAATTAGAGAACCCTACACAGGACAGAATTAAGGAAACCAAGCCCAGACACACAAGAGTCAACCGACAGAAAACTGAAGATAAACAGGTGTCTTCAAAACAGCTAGAGAAAAACAACGCATTACAAATATGGAAACAATCATTGGAATGAACATGGACTACTCATCAGAAACCACAGGGGACAGAAGAACATAAAATACCATCTCTAAAATGCTAAAAGAATTGTCAACTCAGAATTTTACATCCAGCAAAAATATCCTTTAGGAATGAGAAAAAAAAAAAAAAGATACTCGCAGATGAAGGAAAACAATATTTACTGCTAGCAGCTCTGCTCTAAAAGAAATGCAAAAAGAGGTTCCTAATGCTGAAGAAAAATGTACTAGAGGGAAACTTGGAACTCTGGGAATAAAGGAATAGCCCTGAACATGGCAAATGGCTGGGAATATAAAAGACCACTTTTCACTTCTTCAGTTCTTTAAAATATGTAAGATTATTGAAACAAAGATCAAAATCTTATCTGGTAGGGTTTGAATATATAGATGTAATATTTATGACAATTATAACATAAATGGAAGATAGTAAAGGAATCTATGTAGTTGTAAAGCTCTCCCATTCTCCTTTAAGTGATGAAATATTACCTCTAAATAGACTGTGAATGATTAGGCATGCATACTGGAAACCCCAGAGCAACCACTAAAATATATTGCAAAGAAATACAGCCAAAAGGCAAATATATAAATTAGAATATTAAAAAACATTCTGAATTGCAGCTAGAGCTGAATATACTAATAATAAAAAAAAGAACTTAAAAGATGTATCCAAACAGTTTTTCTTAAACCATCTCATACAACTGATACTAGCTTTTCTAAATTGCTTCTCTAGAAGTTAAATAAAGGGCATAGCCTTTAACTCATAGCCTTTATTTAACTCATTTAAGTGTTTCACAGTCTTCCCTGCCATGAAGATCTATATTCTGCTAAACCTTCAAAATTAATCATAGTAAGTATGGTTATTACAAGAAGCAAAGTGCCTGAAGGCGGAAACTGAGTCTTATTACTGGTTTCTCAGCATCTTGCACATATCTGATCAACAGCAGGTGCTCAAATTCAGAGAATGAATGAATATTCCCAAAACTTATCTGGTGTAGAAATGAAGGCACAATAAGAATAAGAGGTTCTTTCTGAAGTAATAAGTCAAGCTGATTGTACAAGACAGGAGGGAAGATGTAATTTTAAAATCCAGACTGATTAAAGTGGTCACTTTGGGATATTACACTGTATTCCAACAAAGCTCAAAAGATTTTCAATATTTACTTTTGGGCTCTTCATTATAGTTGCCTGAATATGTGAAATTACACCAAATCTTCGTAATTTAATGTCAAAAATATTTCCATCTTTCTAGAATCACCCAGAGCCATGCTTTAACAATTAATAATGCCCATGATCAAGTGGCTCTTACAATTTTTAAGACCCTTACAAATTCTAGAATCAAAATCTCTTGAGATGACCAGGGCTTCAGAGTTCCCCTGTGCATGAATTCTCTTGTAATATTCTTACAAATCAATGAGAAAAATGAATTATTAATGAGTTAAATAAAACCTTTGACACATATTCATTTTATATTTACATAAGAACTATGATTTTACCTTTTCTGAAAATTATTAAACCTCTTTAAAGAGTAAAACAAAATCCTTTTTCTTTTTGTTCCATATGATTTACATTTAAAGGAACATGAGCACATATAGCAATGGTTTATGACTTGTATAGAAAACAGTAAACAATGACAACCCATATTGTGCTAGGATTTTTAAAAATTACCTAATGTTATTGTCCTCTGAAAACACAACAACCCAGAAAAGCAATATCTCTATAACAACCTCAGGTAGGTTTGAAATGTAACAATGCGGCAATTACTGAGATGCGCATTGTATGAGGCTATTTTTGCATAACTATAAAGGAATACCTGAGACTGTAATTTACAAAGAAAAAAGATGTATTTGGATTATGGTTCTGCAGGCTGTACAAGCATGGCACTAACATCTGCTTGGCTTCTGGTGAGGCCTCAGGAAGCTATGATGACAGAAGGCAGAGGGGAAAGTCAGCATATCACATTGGGGAGAGAGGGAGCAAGGTAGTGGGGAGGTGCCACATTCTTTTAAACAACCAGATCATTCATGAACTCAGAGTGGGAACTCACTCATTACTAAAAGGATGGTGCTAAGCCATTCATGAAGAATATTCTCCCATAATCCAAACACCTCCCAGCAGGCCTGACCTCCAACACTGAGAGTCACATTTCAAGATGAGATTTGGAAGGGATAAACATCCAAACTAAATCATACATATATGTTAAAATTGCTAACGGTTGGTTGCCACTTGAGTCTCCTTATAGAAAAGAATAAATTATTTTGTGTTTGAGACAGGGTCTCACTCTGTCACTCAGGCTGCAGTACAGTGGTGTAATCATGGCTTACCGCAGCTTCGACCTCCCAGGCTCAGGTGATCGTCCTACCTCAGCCTCCTGGATAGCTCAGACTACAGGTGCATGCCACTGAAACTGGGTAATTTTTTTGTAATTTTTTGTAGAGATGGGGTCTCACTATGTTGTCCAGGCTAGTCTTGGACTCCTGAGCTCAAGTGACCCATTCACCTTGGCCTCCCAAAGTGCTGAGATTACAAGTGTGAGCCACTGTGCCCAGCCAAAAAGAATTTTAACATCCAGAGAAAAAGTATGAACCCTGTGGAAATACATGTTACTGCTTTCACTTTTAACTTATGATGCCTTTAACTTTTCCTGGACCTGTTTTAGAACATTAGCTTCATGGTAATATCCCTTTTAATCCCTCCAATTTAAAGACACTGCAATGACTCCTTCACTTTAGAATGCAGAAATGGAGCTAGCCACCCCCCCACCTTGCTGCTGCCTCTGCTTCCCTCCCCATGAATGTTAGCATTATAGCCATTTGTATTTTTCTCTTTTTTCTTTTTCATAAGGTTACTATCTCAGGGCTTCCAAAAAACACTGGATATGGAATAGTACTTTTTTCGGGAAAGAAAGTGCTACATAAAGGGTTTCTGGATAACCAAATTGGTAATGGGACTTAGAAAATTCATTAAGTGGACAAATATAAAACACATTTCCAGATCGGTTTTTGAAAAATAATTTCATTAACATTTAATAAAACTTATGTATTTAAAATGTTGAATAAACTAATTACTGCTTCACTAGAATATAAAAGGAAATCTGAATCTTCAAAACAAGCAAAATATATTTCTACCTGATATAGTAGAGCCTTATAGCCGTCAACTCCGTGAAGCCAAAGCTGAATTACAGAATTCAAAATTCCAAATTACAGAATGATGAAGCTTTAGAACTGGAGTAGACTTTGTTGACATCTATTATAATCATCACATTTTACAGATAAGAAAACAGAAAGTCAAACAAGTGAACTGCCTAAGATGACTTTACTAATTGATGGCAGGCCTAGTAATAAAAATCCCAGGTTTTCTGCTTCCTAGTTAAGTATTCTTTCCACTATATGATATTGACAACTAAAACAGTACAAGCATACATTTACGAGGGCCTAGACCTGCTGGCTCAACGCTCAGTACTTCAGAAGTATTCATGAATTATCTCTTTTCATTTTCTTAAGTGTACTGTGATATAGGTATACATATAAGTGACAGAATATGAACCCAGGTTTTCATACCTGGGTACTGTGTAATCACATCATGGACACAGTTAACATACAAATTCACCAGTTAAAACTTAGAGAGGAATCATTTGCATGGTCTGAAGTGGGACAGTAGAGGCTGAGAGAACCTCAAATTCACATCTTTCTTTACAGGGGATTCATAGAGCTTGAGAGCATAGACTCAGAAGTTCACACTTCTTAGCTTTGAATTGTAGCTCTGTTTATTGCTAGTCCTGTGACCTTGGTCAAGTTTCTTAACTTCTCTAAGCCTTACTTTCCTTATCTATAAGATAGAATAGAACATTTCCATAGAGTTGTCATTAGCATGAAATGAGGTAATGCATTAAAGCAGTAAGTACAATGCCTAGCACAGAGTGATCACTCAATAAATGCTAGTTGAATTTTATTTTTAGCCATTGTATTTTAATTACTTGCCTCTTTTTGGGCCTTCTGAAAAAATTTCCCTAGATCACTGAGGTCATTTTTAAGAAACATTATCATGCATATTGATAACTTTTGCTTATTACTAACCAAGAGTCATCCTCTTGAGATAATATATATGTCCAAGTAGACACATTCTGCGTAGGGAAAGTCATCCATGACAATATTATGTAGAAAATGCTCCTTAGAAGGTGGTATGTGTGTGAGCCTTTTTCCTCCTACATTTACCACCCACCCCTATACTAAATCTGGCCCATGACTACCACTCTAGCTTCATCTACCAAAATTGGGTTCCAGGTCAGTTTACATACAAGATATTTTTCCCCTTTTAAACAAGAAGTACTCTATTATTTTAAACTAGGAACTGATTATAACCCAAATGCCTATCTTTGGTATGAGCTCTTGTAACTTTGCTGAACACCAGACTTAGATGAAAATGTATAAACACATGATTTGGAAGTATATCAATAAAACAGATTGAAGCCAAACTACTCTTACAATTTAGGAAAATGGAAACAAGTTCATCTTTGGCAGTTCTTTTCTATTACTGTGGAACCTGGCTTGCCTCAGTTTAACCATCAGTTTCAAAGGTTGAGGTTATATACAGGGTATCTTTAGGTTGGGCTTGAAGTAAGCAAAATGAGGCTTCTGTGATCTCTGCACATCTACAAATTTAGGAAGTGGTCACAGCTGTTCCTCTCAGCCTGTTTCCCCCCCTACTTTCCTCGGCCTCTCCCAATATTTTTTAGTAGGGGCCACCCACCTATAAAGTGACTGCAGCTGAATGAACTTAATGAAGGGCTGAGAATTAAGAATTCATCTCCTAATCCTGCATTTAAGTTTTGGCTAATGCCAGGCAGATTTGCAAGCTACATAGGCATGAGATCTTGAATCACATAACGTGTTCCACTATATGAGTATCTCCCCCATTTTCAGTGCCCCTGAAGCACCTATTATATCACAGGCACCCAGTAAACGAGACCATGTTTGAGAAACAGAGGCGGTAGTTGCTGGTAAGGGTTTAACAAATGGCTCTTGGAGTAGGAGAGTTGATACTATTTAGTTTGCAAGCATCTGTGGCATAAATACTTTCACAATGGCCAATTTAAGCTACTAGTTGTTTAACAACTGTTTTTGCAAAGTTCCTGAGTCTAACAATCAGCTCTTTTGACCAGTATTATCTATACAGGACAGAAGGCCAGTAAGCAGCCCAGGGGTAACCCTAGGTTACTCCTCAGCAACTGACTAGTTACTCCTTTCTTAAAGCAGGGGACTTGACTAAACCCTGGCAATAGCCTAGAGCTCCTTTGATCCTACTTCCTCAGGATGAATCCTGATTCCCACACCTGCCCTCTACAAAAGACCCTCTCCAGTCTTTTTGGCCAAATCTCCAAATCCACACTAACTCAGGGAAAAGGTATAATGACACCTTGCTTGACTTCACTGGACCTTGTTACTTAGCAGCTTGTATGTCTTAAATTTGAACGCTGCTCACTTTCCTAGTCTCAACAGGTAATAAGCTTCGGAAGTTTCATATAATTATTAATAATTAGAATAAGGAAGGAATGGGTCGGGCAGCAAGAGCAAATTAGCTAACATCATTAATATATTTTCTGTAGATGTACAAAAATCTTTAATCTTTATTAATAAACCTTCTCAATTACATTTAATATGATGCTGTTGCATCAAGATGATTACATCAAAAGGATGCCAAAACAAACTTCATCTTCTAAGGCTTTTCTTTTTTAATCTGAATAGAAGCATTAACATGGAAAGCATACCTATGGGCCATTAATATGAAAACAAGCTATGCTTTCCAAACACTGGAAATTGTTAAGCATTGCTATAGTCAAGAAAGAGTCCCTGTTTCATTCAGTTCCCGGAAAAAAAAAAAATGAATATTCAGAGGGCACAGAATAGTAAGGCTAAACCTCAATACATTTCAAACATTCACTTAAACAGGATTCAGCTGTGGAACATGAACTGTACATATTCTGTAGAGAAAAATAAGTCTTGTCTGTCAGCTGTTTCTGTTTAATCAATCTTGAAACTATGGGAATAAAACTTATTAGATAGTAATTATTAGCACTCCAGCAAAGTTTGAAGGTTCTTACCTGTACATTTGTAATCAGAGGCCACCCCTTTAAGCACAGCATCAAAAATGGATAGTTCCACTCGTTGCTTTCTGTGGTGACAACTCAGAAGCAAGGAAGGCTGGGACACAATAAAGTACAGAAAAGGTTCTAGCTGTAAGTCACCAGTTCCTCTTCGACCAGGCTGCCGAACAATAGTTATACCCAGTGCTTGTCTAGCAGATGACCTTGTGGATGCATGAAGACTTTCAAGAGAGAGGACCCCTATTTTTTTCCCTGAAGGAAAAGAAACGCTGCTGCTTAAGAGATCTTCTGCTGTCACCGTGGAAATACATGCCTGGTTGGGCTTAGCAACATCTGAATCAACTTCTGGGAGATTTAATGAACTCTTGCCTGTGTTTTCATTATCCTTCTGTTCTTGTGATTTCGATTTGGGTAAGGCCATACAGGAATAGGTCATTAGTGAGATTCTACTTGCAGTAATAAATATGTCAAAGGGAATAAAATTTAGATTTTTCACAATTGATGACTGGCGTGAGGGACGGGCAATGCGATGCTGACTGGCACCACTGTGCTGCTCTATTTGCACTATTCTGATTTTAACGCTGTCACTGCCAATTCCACTATCCTGAGCACCACTGTACCGAGATGAGGTTTCAGTCATGCCTCCATCAAATGTATCCACTTTTTTCTGTTCTTGTTTAGAGATCTGTAAGAAAAAAATAATAAAATATTTAAAATGAGTTATATGCCAAGTGTTACATAAACGATGTTATATAAACATGTTGTCAAAAAGAAATTTTGAAAACGAGTCTAGAATAACTTAAAACAGTAATCAGAAAAACAGAATAGGTGCCCACTTCCGACACCAGACCCCCCAAATCACCTTAAAATGCCAAGAAAATACTTGAGGAAAAGCATCTAATGTTCATTTCCATCATTAAAACACATTTTTGAGTGTCATATCTTCTTTCTTTGTATCAATATAGAATAGCATATATTTTTTAAAATGTCTTTTTAAGAATTATTTTAATATACTTTTATAGTGATTTCCCAAGCAATACAATAAACTGTCTCCAAATCATGATTACTGGTGGATGAAATTATACTTTATGTAGGGGTAGTTTATATTATGTTCCTTACCTTTCTTATAAAACTGATTTATAGGTTTTTGGACAGGAAGAAAGGGAAAAAAATCAGTAGTCCTAAATTAGGAAGGACAAAGAAGAGTACACTAAAATAAACGCATGCCATTTCAAAAGATGTTTATTTTTCTCCTACTACGATAGGACTTAAAACAAGGACAAATTTAAGAGATAAAGTAAAATCAAGTCAGTAATTAAGTAATTAAAATCCCTGAGGGCAGATTTTTCCTTTGTGCAATAAAGGCTACTAGTTCTCAAAAATTTTCACCAGTGACTCCCTATGTAGAGAACAAAGAGAAACTTGGTGGCAGCAGCAGTTATAATCATTTGGCTCCGAGAGCATCAGTTCCTCTTTCTTAGGCTGCCTAACCATCAGTCTGCAACTTGCTATTCTGCGCCTAGATATTTCACTTGCTTTTTCAACAGAATTATTAAGGTAACCATAAAAAAAAAATCCTAAGAATAAAAAAAAATCTACCCCACTCCATCTTATCACCAAACATAACCAATAGTAATATTTCATGGCTCTTCCTTTCAGTCTTTTTTTCCTATCTATGCACAGGTTCACCTGTATCCTTTTGTGGTGGTAATACCATAGGGACAAATTGAAAACTTAAATTTTGACATGCTAATGTAGTCTTCATAAATATAATTTTTTTTTTTGAGATGAGTCTCGCTCTGTAGCCCAGGCTGGAGTGCAGTGGCGCAATCTCGGCTCACTGCAACCTCCACCACCTGGGTCCCAGTTCAAGCAGTTCTCCTACCTCAGCCTCTCAAGTAGCTGAGATTACAGGCATGAGCCACCATGCCTGTAATCTCAGCTACTTGAGAGGCTGAAGTAGGAGCCACCATGCCCAGCTAATTTTTGTATTTTTTAGTAGAGATGGGGTTTCACCATGTTGGCCAGTCTGGTCTTGAATTCCAGACTTCGTGATCCACCCTCCTTGGCCTCCCAAAGTGCTGGGATTACAGGTGTAAGCCACTGCACCTGGCCCATAAATATAATTTTTTAAAGCTGCATAATATTTCATTTAGTGTTAGGAACAATTTGTTCTACCATTCCCAGATAACTGGATATTCAAGTTTTCAATTAGTGCCAACAAACACCTAGTAATATTTTCTTAGGACAGACTTCTAGAAGTGAAATTATTAGGCCAGGTGCAGTAACTCACACCTGTAATCCCAGCACTTTGGGAAGCTGAGGTGGGAGGACTGCTTGAGTCCAGGGGTTCAAGACAAGCCTGGGCAATATGACAAAGCCCTATCTCTACAAAAAAAAAAAACATGAAAAATTAGCTGGGCCTGGTGGTGTGCACCTGTGGTCCCAGCTACTTGGGAAGTTGACGGCTTGAGCCTGAGAGGTAGAGGTTGCAGTGAACCGAGAGCATGCCACTGCACTCCAGCCTGGGTGACAGAGTGAGACCCTATTTCAAAAACAAAAACAAAAAATTAAAACAATAAAAAAGAGAAGTGGAATTCTTAGGCAAACGATATGGAAAAGCTTAAAGTTACTGAATATTGTCAAACACCTATCCAAAAAGGCTGCTCAGTACTTAGGGAGACATTTTTTACCGCTGATAGTAAGTTACGATAGTAATAAGCAGTACCCAGTCACTCAATCCTTAGGGAGACGTTTTTTACCGCGGATAGTAAAAATGTCTCCCTAAGAATTGAGTAACTGGGTATTGCTTATTACTACCACTACTCCTATTTTTAAAGAGAGAGTCTTGTTCTGTTGCCCAGGTTGGAGTGTAGTGGTGTGATCATAGCTCACTGTAGCCTACAACTACTTGGTGGTGGCTCCAGCAATACTCCTGCTTCAGTCTCCTGAGGAGCTAGGACTAAAGGCATGCACCACCATACCTGGCTTATTTTTAATTTTTTTGTAGAAATGAGGTCTCATAGTGTGGCCCAAGCTGGTCTTAAACTCCTGGCCTCAAGCAATCCTCCTACCTCAGCCTCCCAAAGCTGCTTATTATTTTTAAAACTTCCTGAATTTGATTGGTAAAGAAATATGTATATGTATATATAATTTTGCCACATGCTACAAATTGTTATACTGCTTATCTGGGGCTCATTGAGAAAATGTTAAATAACTGATAACTCAAGAAAGTGAGGTAACCATCATTAAAATTGTTTTAAGAATATTTCTTGTTAATTGGTGTTTATAGTGTTGAGAAAGCCACATTGTTAGAGAAATCCAGCATTTGCTATTTGAAACAAAAAGGGCGTGTTCCTGTCATTTGGAGACACCACATTCTTTCAAACCCTGCAGTCTGTACTGTGCTCTTTCCCTTCCTGGAGTACTCCTCTGAGCCTGCTGTAGCTGACAAGCATTTAGTTATACATCAAGATAAATGACATTTGTCTGAGAACTGTTCTCTCACTCTTCCTTCTTGGCGACCTTAGTAGTTCACTTAGACTTCCATCACATATTTCACTAAAAGGTTTTGTGGTGACAGTATCAGACAGCATTAAAACAATGTATAGGCTTTGGAGTCACACGGATGTGGGATCAAGTCCAACACTCTCTAATCATATGACTCTGAACAAATTACAAATCTTTCTAAGGCTATAAAATCTCATTTGTAAAATGAGGATAACTTCTACCTCAGAGAGTTACTATGATGATTGAATCAACTAACGTGCCTAAAGAGGTCAGTACAGTGCCTGCCTTACAGTAAATGCCCAGTAATGAGCAGCTGTTATGTGTCTGCCTCTTTTACCAGGTGAAGAACTGCTAGAGGGAATGGAGCATACAATTCTGCTTCTATATCACTAAAGAGCAGGGCAATGCCTAGCACATTGAAGAGAATCCATGAATGTTTGACATGTTGGTTTTTGATACAACATTAAATGAAAAAATTGCCCAGCAGACTAGAGTTACACAATTGTTAAGATATAAATAAATGTAGACCGAGAGTTCTCAATATTGTACTCTTTAAGGTCTTTCCCAGACATATTCATAGTGTTTTTCCTGATCTGTATACTCTACCTTGTGGGCTGATCATACTTCAAAGAATCCTCTCTGTCTCTGCTGTCTTTGTCCTCACACTGGGACATTAATAACTAACTCATAGGGTTGCTGCAGCATAAAATTAATTAGCATATTGAACAAACACAGTAGGCACTCTAAAAAGGGTAAGTTAAAAAATTCACCTTCTTTGTGAAGACTTCGGCAACCCTTCTGGGTGGTGCTAGTCTTTCCCACCTCTATGCTTTTATAATAAACTAATATTATAGCACTTTTCACACTATATTCTGTCTCAGAGATTGTGAACAATTGAAGAAAAAAATACCACTGAGTACGTTTATTATTTGCCAGGCACTGTTAGCATATTACATGTGTTTTCTTTACTAAGCGTTATAATCCTTTGAGGAGAAGTACTATTACTCACATTTTACAGCTGAGAAAATTGAGGTTTATAGAGATTGATCAATAGGTTCAAGGTCTGACAGCTAGCGGGTTTTGGGTAAGAGGAAATATCATGTTAGTATTCCTGGAACATACTATACTGCTTAACAAAGCTTAATAATTGTGTGCTGACTGAATAAATATATGAACATATTTAAAAATACAGTAAGATAAACATAACGATAATTGTTATCAAAATAAGTTTTACTTATATGAAAATTTCAAATATACCTCCAAATCTATTACCAACTAGGAATTCTCAAATAACATGTGAAAAGTAATGAAATCAAGTACTTAAGTAGTCAAATATGAAATCAAGCACATTTTGAGGCTTTACAAACGAAATATTTAAATGCAGTGTAAATAAAAAATCCTTTAGGTTGAGTATGGCAAACTCCAATCAAGAACTCAAGCTTTATAAGCTATTTTCATTCTCTCAATCAGGAAGGTCAACCACAATTAACTACATCAAACTATAATTTCTATGCATAGAAAATTTTTTTACTTCTGATTTACAGATTTGTACTTAAAATCTACTCTCTCCCTCTTTAAAGTGGATTAAGTATTCCCATAGGTATTAACATAAAACAACAAACCACCTGTAGAGAAAGGTAAAGAAATTTAGCATCCAGCCTATATTATGTGCTAAGATTGCCACATTAGCCTCCAGCAAATGTCAAGTGGTGTGATCTTGAGATATAAATAACTGGCAGTGGCAGGATGGCAGCTATCAGCTCAGGTCACAAAGGTCACTGAACAGAAGTCAGACGGTAACTAATTCTAATCACTACTGAGCAGAATGGAATTTGAACCAACGACCTAGAGATGAAAGACTCTGACTTTCATTGGAAGGAAAAGAAAAGTACAACTTACCCAGTACTAGAAAACTAAATTCCTAAAACTGGGTTAAAAGCCAAGATTTCCTCCATTTTCTAAACCTCTAAACTATCTGTAGGACTGAAATAAACAAGCTGATGATTTTGAGACATATTAAAAAACCCCTGGTTTGTCACCAGTCCACTTCAGATTTATTACATTCAAGAGTATCTGGCCCACTATTGAGAAAAGTTTTATAATTAATTACGTGTCCTGGGCCCTAAACTTGGGCATCAATTTACCATTCCTTTGTGGAAAAGAAAGTTCACAGTGTAGTAACTCTGAAAGTAACATTTGCCTTATTATTGTCCAAGCGGACTAATAATTTGTTAAAAACAGCAGGATCTGCTGCTGTTGGTGCAGCAGAAACATGTATCTCTGGGCAGTGCTGTTACATCAGCTCTCTCACTCTTTACCTAACTTATTTAAGATGAACAATAAAAGTTTTCTTTAATTAGCTACTGGTGTGCATTAACATGATCATGATTAAACCATAAAAACCAACTGTACATTACTCCGGTCCTCTGTTCCATATGTTTTGAATTATTCTGTTTGAAAATGTACTTTGCGTCCCTTTCAAAAGTTCGACCTTCTGCTTTCAGGGAATTAAATGCATATTACTGTAGTGAAGAAGATAATGTTTCAGACCTCCAGGCATATATTAAACACACTGGCAGCACTTGAGACAAAATGCTTTACTTATTAGATACTTCCTATTCTAAACAGTGTCATCAAAGGCTAAAAACAAAATCCATATAAAAGCTGCACAATGCTTCCATACAGAACCTGTGCCAAAATCCCTGTACTTTCCAACTAATGAGGAAAGGATGTGTACTCTTAACATATGAATGTAAGATTTTCCAAGCATTCACTTTAGGAAACTGGGCTATTGATTCCATATGGGTTATGTTAAATGGAACTGTATTGGTAAAATAACCTTTAAGATATCTGGCATGATAATGATAATTAAACAATATTTAAAAGACTAAAACAAAAGGGAATTTAGTTCCACAATGGCTAATTAAAATAAAATGAAAAAATACAGCATGCCATCTATCAAGATAAATTGTTATTGTTTAAGAACTATTTAAATGCTGTTAAAATATACTTTTAGATAAAATCTGAAAGAGCTGGAAAAATATTTGTGGCTTAAAAATGGAGAGTTTGGTGAAAAAAAAGTATAGGACTCTGAAATTTTATGCAGAGATAACGGCTTTAAAGCCTTGAGCACAACCAGATGGTACTTAAATCAGAGGAATTCTACAGTTTCACTATCAATGGGTTTCAATATGAGACAGTTTTCAATAGCTAGGAAAACATGTCAAGTTGATAGTTTACTTCTTAGATCATTTCAGCGCGTTTTCCCATTCTTTCACAGCTGTATATTATGGTACAGATACTAGCCACCATGGAGAAGGTGCTGAAAGCTGTACTAGTAGCTAAGGAACTGTAGCTAATTCCTCTTTTCAATGTATTAAGATAGGTAAGTTTACTAGCTCACACTAGGGTCTGGTTAAGAGCCATAGTGTCTCAGGAGTGGTAAATAAAACCACATTTGAATAATGTGACAATACCAAGGAATGCATTAAAATAATTTCAGGTTATATTAATTAGATTTTCTTCAGTAGCATTTTGGAGTGAGGAAAAATACACTTGACTGAAACTTCTTGGTTCAGCCATTTCAACATTTTTATGAACATATTCAAAAGTCAGCTCATTCATAAAAATGCTGCAAAGAAATGAATGTTTAAAATTTTAAAGAAAAACCTGTGGAAACCAACGTTTTGAGAATTAACAAGGACCAAAACAAATACAATTTTTGTTCTGATAGCTGACAAGAAAAGGAAATTCAGCATCTATTCCAGGATTTTAATTCAAATTATGTCTTTTAATCTCTTTGTCTTTGTAAGAAAACTTATTATATACCAAACATACGCATATCCACATTTTTTCTAACTTCCTATCATAATTATGGTTATATAACACCAATGCTGAAATAGTATTTCCAACAGGCAACAGTCATACTTTTTCCTTGATCAAAATATCTTTTGCCAATTATGAGATCATTTTCGATATCTTAGAAATTATGAAAAGTCAAGTGTAAAACCACAGAATGAAAGTGACAATCACATCTATGTATAACCATGATCTTTATCCTAATTTTACTGCCCTTGCTATAATGTAGTGGTATTTTCAAAGAAGCTAACATCTTATCTAACAAATACAGCAAAAAAAAAAAATTATGGTATTTTAATGGTTTCACATACTGAAATTACAAAGAAGAATTTTTACAAACTCGAAAAAGTTATGTGCCTCATTGTGTAAACATTTGCAAACACACTTCTAGTTCTATTTTTTTAGAAGTTTGTGGGATGAGGTAGGGTGGGGTGGTTGGGAGAGGCTGTCACATGCTTTTAACACAGAGATAATCCACATTGGAAGCTTCATATAAATAGCAAATTGTATTAATTTAATCTAGAAAACAATAAGAATATATTTTTAAGTCTCAAAATTTCAATGATGTCAGTATTACATTTCATAAACCTTTATCATTTTATTAATGAATTACCATCTCAGCTCAGTGATGTGCTAGATGAAATTTATCTTAGCAAGCACGTTAAACAAAAATGCATCAAAAATTGACTTCAGTATGAAATGTCTCCTTCAGTGTCACCAATTAATGTTATTTTTAATGAAAAAAACCAAACTTGAACAAGCATTGTTTGCACTAGCTTACTACAGATACCCAGTGCTAGAAAACAAGGGCTTTTTATCTTTTATTTCTCTAAAACTAAATGCTATACAAGATCCCAAATAACACAATTGTTCCCAGTTGAATGGCAAAAAAGGTTTTTACAATACTGCAGTAATTATGCAAAAGAGTAGAACTAATGATACCCATCACCGTTTAACAGACAGAATGCTAGAGTACTATAGTTTCACGTTTTCCCTTTCATGAAGTTACCTTTCCGGCTCTTTGAAGTAATAGCATGAGGCCACTACTGCCTGCTAAGTGCTAACTGCAATAAAAGCAGCCTGCAGATAGTTCAATCAAGGTTGTGTTTTACTGCAGTCTGTGTTTGGTCTATTGTTCTAATTTAAGTTGTAAATTATGAAAAGGAACTAAGACTAGTGCTAAACTGACTATAATATCTAGATCATTATCAGTGACTGTTTCAATACGATAAACTCAAAAAAAAGCATACATATCAACCTACCCACTTGGGCACATAGGTAAGTTCGAATCCTACCTATTGAGATTTTATCTGCAGTGTTGACCTTTAGACTTTTGTGTCTGTTTGTCCCTTTATACATATATGATTTCACAGCATAAGCTTATTTTCAGGGGCTTCTAAGTTCATGAAAAGAATGAAAATTAGTTCCAGGCAAAACTTGGTACACAGTTTAACTCAGAAACACTTCTCATCCTGTTCCTTTCTTTCTCTACGTTGCTAACATATATTGTGAATAGGAATAGGTTGGTCATTTTAGTTCAAGGAGACTGGATCTAATTGATTTATACTAGGTTCCAAGTTTAAGTTTGACTTGTTTGCTTTTTGAAATGAATTCAGTTAAACACACACACACACGCACACACACACACACAATCACCTGACACATTCTGGCAACTTAGACCTTAATCAAAACAGATGCCCCTACAAAAGAAGCAACAACCTGCTTTGAAATGGCCATGATGTTAATTCTTACAAAGTGGCTACTGTGTGTACAAGGTAACTACTCTTCACACTGATGAAATCCAAGGTTCATTCCACTGATGTCAATGTGGAAACCATTTTGTCCCATGGCTGCTTAAAGATTTTCAATAGGATTAAATCAGCTGCAAGTCCTCATTATATCAGGGTTTACAATTGTGTCTGAGTTGGAGTCTGTTTCTCATAGAATTTGACTCAGAGACTGACTTAGATTGGCTCCTTGGAGCTAGTCTGATTTTACCAGAAACAACTGTATCACATCAGCCACTCTCATAAACTTGCTTTAAGATTGAATCAGCCCTGACCTTGAAGCAGATGAAAGTTTACCAAGCCTATATGTAAGTCACAAAAAAGTCTACATTTAGTTTCTGCAGCAATATAGAAGTAGACTGTGCTCATTAACTATTCCAGTGGTCCTCTGCCTTACAACTATGAATGTAATTTTCTGATAAGAAAAGTATAGTTGAACTTGGAGACTTTTATATTGATAAAATACATATAAATCCTTATTTGATTGCTTTACCTCCGAAATCACATATATCCCTTTATAGGAATTATGTAGGATTTATGACAATAAAGCAAGGAAAAGGCATGCTTTTAAAACTAATTTACCCCCTATATTCAGTACAACTTGAAAAGTCATGAAAATGTCCAAGCGTATCCTTAATTAACTTTATCTAGTAGCTAGTTTTCCTTGCCAGATAGAAATATTTGACCTAATTTTCATTATTAATTATTCTATTTAATTAAAAAACCTGATGCAATTAATGCTAGATTCTTTTCAAAGTAAACCCAAATCTCAATATTCTTTACAACCTAACTAATTTTAGGGAAATCCATCAAGACCCAACAGAATAGAAGGTCATTTGCAACCTTGTATTAACCACCCTTTTACTTCATATAGATCATATTCAAACTGAATTAAAGCCATATATTGATTCTCTCTGTCATATGTTATCAATACCTTAAAAAGTAATGATACAACAGACTTGAAATGCAGTGGCTAAGATGTTAGAGATAAATATTTGTTTATGCCCTGCAGCCAACTCTTCTTTTCCATTACAAATACTTTGTTCTTCTCTGCTACTCCATAAAAATAATCACTACACCAAAATGACCTTCCACACAAATGTTCTGATCATAACCTCTTCCTTCAATCCTTGGAAATTCAAAGTATTCTCTAAATCAGCTAAAAATTCCTAACAATATCTCTGGTCAGCTAGCCCCATAGCACCCGTACATTTTAATATGCTGATATGTCACAAGTCATTCTTGCTGTTCTAAGAAAGCAACTTTCTATATATAATGAAGGTAATCTAATCTATAGCTTAAGATTGGATATTTTTGGTCATGTCATATGGAACTGCTTGAATAAGGTTTAAAAGTTAGAAAGAAGACATTCTTCCTCTCAAATACCAAGCATCATCTTTTCAAACATTAAAGTAGTAATCTAGTCTGCAAACTGCTAAGAAAACTTTCTTTAAAAACTATGAATTAAAAATAAATTTTAATCATACCTTGTATATGATTATCAGCTGTGAATGTCTTTTAAGGCTAAATTTTAGAAGACCACATTCACAAGGGTTTTATCAAATTAGCACCATTAAAGAGTATTCTTAGACTTTAAAACTTTCTGACATTTCTCTAGTTAAGAAATAAAGTTTCTATTTTTAATTATATTAAGATAATATCATTTGGTTAACAATATTATCAAATAATATTGTGCTGTTGGGCTTTAGTGATAATAATTTATTAGGATAAAATATTTCCTGAGCTGCTTGAAGACAGATCCAATGTCAAAATTAATTAGCAAAATGTGAAATAAAATTTAATTTCACATCATTCATTCATCAAATTGTTATTAAGCATCTACTATGTTTTAGGCACTAACTAGGGATATAGAAAAAACAAAGCTTTTACCTTCATGAAGTTTACATTCTATGGTGAAGTCAGCCAATAAAATACATTTATGTATATATAAAACACACACTCTCCCCACATACCACATTTGTTGATAGATTGGATGTTTTGTGTTATGACACAAAGACAGGAGTCAGGAATGATTTGAGTTTTTCCTTTTTTTTTTGGTCAGAGCAACTACAAGAATGGAAAAAGATGATTTTCCAGATGATTACAAACAGCTTTCCAACCTGTCTATGTGTTATGCCAAAGCTTTTACAATTTGCTTTTCCAAACTTTGCCTGTTTGGCTAGGAATCATAAATGACCACAGTGATATTCCCATAGGGGCATGACTGTACCCAATTTTAAAGGACTCTCTAGTTCAATTATGTCGTCTTCCTAGTTCCTCCCACAAGCCAAACCATTAATCAGCTGAGAACCATTCAAAGGAAGGCTATGATTAGAGACAGTGTTCTAGGGTTGGACCTAGTCCTCCTCATTATAAACAAACATTTGGCAATCAGAGAAATGGGGCTAAGACATGCAGTCATACCATGATTCCCAGAAAAACCAATTGAATGAAACACAAAATATTTCTCGGGAAGAAATTTTGGACCTGGAACAGTAAGGCAGACAGAATATTTTTGAGATAAATCAGAGAAGAGGAAAAGGAGAGAGACCTGGCCTCTTAACACTTTTGTATTTCTAATTGCTACTAAGCATTTGGATGTCCCATTAGCAACATCACAAACAATGTATCTAATACATCATAACATTTTAAATGTCTTTGACCAAAAATATCATCTCTCCATCTTACTTTTTATTTTTTTCTTCTCAAAAGCTCAAATATTAAATATACTTTTATGGCCCCCATCAAATACTATTGGTCATTCCTTCATTTCACTAATTACTCTTGCTGTTTCCTTTTTATTTTCTATTCTCACTGGCCCTTCCCACTGTAAAAAGGCCACTTGAAAGAGCTCTTTAGTTAATTTATTTCACAGGTCTTTCCCATTCCTAACATATCCCATATAGCACTGCCAGATTACTCTTCTCAAAACACTTTCAATATTTACTTACAAACAGTTGCCCAATGAGAATGTAAGGTCCATGAAAACAGAGTTTGAGAGTGTTTTTCTCTCAACTTTATCACTAGCACCTAGAAGAGTGCATTGGTAAACAGTAGGTGCTCAATAAATCTGTAGTGAATGAATGAATGAATGAAGGAACAAATAAAGGGAATCATTTGCAAGGTGCTCATTAGGTTCCTGGGTAGGGGAGTAGATAAAAGGATGAGTTAAATTAGGAGGCTATCTTTTAGGTTAGAGATGTACTCATCTACTAAAGATGCTTTCTGGACCTACCTAAACCAGGATAGAAAGAAGCCAGGATTTGGACTTGTTGAATTGGCAGTAGAGACAATGAGGTTGAGGGAAACACATAAAAAAGACACAAAAAATGAACAAAGAGCATACATTTAAGGAAAAGGTAAATGTATGGAAAAGAAAATCTCCCATTTGGCTCAAACAAATGGTGTGTTAATCACAACAACAGAAGATGTGGTTGAAAAGGCAGGATAAAGCAAGACTCTGGGTGGTAGGTTAAGGAACTTGCACTCCTCATTTTAGGCCTGTCTTCTTCAAAGCAGTACCTCTTGAGCACCTGAATCAGAATCATTTAGGGCACTTGTTTAAATAGAGATTCTTAGGCACCATGTCAGAAGCATCTGACCTGAAGGAGGAATTTAGTGATCTGCACTTACAACGAACTCCCAGTAATTTTTATGCACGTTAATATTTCAGAAACACTGCTATGCACAATGGAGAACTTTACGAACTTTCCAAGCAAGTCAGTGACAAAGGGATGTTTGAGAAAAATTAATACAATAAAAATGTGCAGAGGGCCGTAGGGGACTAGAGACTGTGGGTAGCAACACCAGTTAGAAAGTAATCAGCTATATGACAATTATGGGATTCTGAAATAAGGCAGTATATAAAGTAGTAGGCCTCAGGTGAATGAGAGAAATCTTATTTGATTACTCCACCTCAGAATCTGGACATGGCAGACTACTGTTTACTGAATAATTTTAACCAGTATTCTGGGGCCTCCTCTTTAATCCACACCTCACTGCTCCTCTATTCAAAGTCTCCATTCTGGAACTTCACATTGACCTTCCTATGTTCATATCTTCATTTGTGCTATTCTTCCAGCCTAGAATGCCATCCCTCTTAAGAGTCCATTTTCCTCTGAGAAACCTTTTCTTTATGAGCCCATAGTAACTGCTCTCTTAACATACTATCTCTATCACTTACCTAGCACTTAGTATATACTACTTCTGTAATTTTCTTTCAATCCTTACACTCTGTATTGTAAGCTTCTTAACCAGGACCATGCTATATCCACTTCTGAAAATCCTGGGCACAATGCACACAAATGTGATAAAATAAGTATACGTAGATGGCAATGATAATGGTGATTAAGATGGTAACAATGCTAACTTAATTAGTTGATTCCCTGATATTCTATAAAGCAACAAGGCCAACATATAGATAACACTTACTGGATGCACAGTATGTGCCAGGAACTTTTCTATGTGGACCGCATACATCAACTCATTTAATCCTCAGAACAACTCTAATAAAGAAGGTTCTATTATTATCTCCATTTTAAGATAAAAAAAATTGAGGCCCAGAGAAGTTAAGCAACTTGCTCAAAATCATATAGCTAGCCTGGGCATAGTGGTTCATGCCAATAATCCTAGCTCTTTGGGAGGGTGAGATGGGGTGACTTCTTGAGCCCAGAAGTTTGAGATCAGCCTGTACAACATAGTATGATCCCATCACTACAAAAAATAAAAAAAATTAGCCAGCATGGAGGTGCATGCTTGTAATATCAGCTACTTGGGAGGCTGATGTGGGAGGACAGCCTGAGCTTAGGGGTTTGAGGCTGCAGTGAACCATGATCATGACACTGCCCTCCAGCCTGGATGACGAAGCAAGATCCTGTCTGCTCACTAAAAAAACAAACAAAAAAATCACATAGCTAGTATATGGTGCAGCTGGAATTTGAACACTGGCAATGTAACTTAGGAGTTCATTTTAAAATCACATCCTACATAGTTTGTCTTAGAACCTTATTTCTTTCATAGCTCTTAACCATGACTCAAAAATCTTTAAAGTTTTTGTTGTTGTGGTTGTCCACACATGTTTTGCTACTAGATGGCAATATCCATAACTGTAGGGACTAATTAACCTTGTTCACTGCTACATACGTAGTGTTGGGTACATAGCAGATGCTCCACTCCTCTACTCCTGCCTTCTCTTCCCTCTCCCTTATTTTTTCATTCATAAAAAAATGAAGTAGAGGAGTGAAGCAACAGATACCATTATGAAAAATGAAAAATTTTTTCATAAATGAATGAAAAATAAGGGAGAGGGAACAGAAGGCAGGAGTAGAGGAGTGAAGCAAGAGATACCACTATGAATATCTAAGGGAGTTAGGGAAATTTTTTATTTTTATTTTTTGCTGCAGATTTCAGACAGATGGCTTTCCAGAGAAAGTGCTTCATCAATATATGAATGTACTTTAAAATGCTGAAAGGAAAAATCCATTTGCAAGGTGCTGGAACCAGGTGTCTCTATTTTAGAAAATCATTGAATTCAAGAACAGGAAGTAGGGCTTGGAGATAGAGCACTGCACTAGGGAGCTGAAGACCTGGCTGAGTTCCACACTTTCCACTAAGTCACACCTGTGTGTAGCTATGGGCGGCGGGTGGCGGGGGGAGGCGGGGAAACTGACTTTGTTCACAGCTTTCCTTTCGTCGACACAGAGTTAAAATGGAATAATCTAGGCCAAGTTCAAATTCTCAATTCAAATCAGAATCATAACTTGTTAGAGCTGGAAGAGATTCTGGATTTCATTGTTTCCAGAGATTTTCAAACTACGTTTCTGCCGCAGTACACTTTCTTCAAAGAACAACTTATGCGGTAATGGAGCAATGGTTGAGGGGTGCGTACAAGAGAGGGGATGTACAATCTGTAAAACATACAAAAGCAAAGTTGCCACAGGATGACTGTATAATACATGTGTGTGCATGTAATGTGAGGTCAACAAAGCCCGTGCTACAGTTCAACTGCACCTTGATGTAATTTTTAAATTACTATTATTTTTGACTGACAAATCATAACTATATACATCTATGGGGTACAGTGTGATGTTTTGATATTTGTATAAAATGTGGCATAATTAGGCCAGGCACGGTGGCTCACGCCTATATCCCAGTACTTTGGGAGGCCGAGTTGGGCAGATCACCTGAGGTCAAGAGTTAAAGACCACCCTGGCCAACATGGTGAAACCCCATCTCTACTAAAAATACAAAAATTAGCCAGGCATGGTGGTGTGCACCTGTAATTCCAGCTACTAGGGAGGGGGAGGCTGTGGCTGTGGTGAGCCAAGATTGTACCACTGCACTCTAGTTTGGGAGACACAGTGAGACTCAGTCTCAAAAAATAAAAATAAAATAAAATGTGGCATGATTAAATCAAGCTAATTAACATATTCATCATCTTTATCATCTTGCTCTTTCTCACCTTTTTTTTTTTTTTTGAGACAGGGTCTGGCTGTTGCCCAGGCTAGAGTACCTATCATTTTTTTTATGGTAATATCTCTGAAATTTAGTCTCTTATTTTGAAATATATAATACATTATTATTGACCACAGTCACCCTGCTATCCAATAGATTCTCAAAACTTATGCCTGTTGTCTATCTGAAAGTCTGTACTCTTTGATCAACAACTCCCTCTCTCCTCCTTTCCCCTACTCCCTGCAGCCTCTGGTAATCATCATTCTACTTTCTACTTATGTGAGTTCAACTTTTTTAGATTTCACATGTGAGATCCTACAGTATTTGTCTTTCCATGCCTGACTTATTTCACTCAGCATAATGTCCTCCAGATTCATCCATGTCGTCACAAAAGACAGGATTTCCCTCTCTTTTTAAAGCTAAATACTATTCCATTGTTTACATATGCCACATTTTTTTTTATCGACTCATCTGTTGATAAACACTTGGGCTGACTCTTAGCTATTGTGAATAAAGCAGCAATGAACATGGGAGTGCACATATTTCTTTGGCATATTGATTTCAGTTCCTTTGGGCATATACTCAGAAATAGATCACATGACAGTTCTATTTTGAGGATTTTTTATGAACTTCCACACTCTTTTCCATAATGGCTGTACACATTTACACTCCCACCAACAATGCATGAGTTCCTTTTTCTCTGCATCCTTGCGAACTTGTTACCCTTGATATAATTTTTCAATGTATGCTTTAAGATAATTCATATAACAATTCAACTATTTAAAGTAGATAAATTTTTTTTGTATATTTAGAGTTATACAATCATCACCACAATCAATTTTAGAACATTTTTATCACCCTCTCCAAAGAAACCCCATATCCATTAGCAGGTACTTCCCCTACTACTCCACCTCCTCCACTTCCTGTGAGGCTGAGGTAACCAGAAATCTACTTTTTGTTTCTATGGTCTTGCTTATTGTGGATAATTCAAATAAATGTAACCATGTAGTATGCAGTCTTTAATGACTAGCTTCTTTCCCTTTGCACAATGTTTACAGCATTCACCCATGTTATAACATGTACCTTATTCCTTTTTAATGGTCAAATAATATTCTATTGCATGATGCACTACACTTTTTATTTATCTATTCAGTAGTTGATGGATACAGGTTGTTTCTGCCTTTTAGCTATTATAAATGTTGCTATCACAAGTAAAAGTTATTGTGTTGGACACATGTTTTCATTTCATCTAAGATCACAAAAATTACTCCTATGTTTTCTTCTAAGAGTTTTATAATTTCAGTTCTTACATTTAGGTCTTGATTCATTGTGTATTAATTTTTGTATATGGTATGTGGTTTCTTCTAATTTTGTTTATTCTTTAAAGTCAATATTACTGTCACCTCTTTTATTTCAGATTTCAGTAATGCAGTCATTTTTTTCATAATCAGACTAGCTAAGAGTTGTCAATGTCGCTGATCTTTTTTTTTTAAGGGACTTATTTTACTGCCAAGGCTGGAGTACAGTGGTGTGATCATAGCTCACTGCAGCCTTGACTTCCCGGGCTCAGGTGATCCTTCCTCCTCAGCCTCCCAGGTAGCTGAGACTAGACTAGGTGTGTGCCACTATGCCTGGCTTATTTTTTGTAGAGAAAGGGTTTTGTTATGTTGTCCAGGCTGGTCTGGAACTCTTGGACTTAGGCAGTCCTCCCACCTCAGCTTTCCAAAGTGTTGGGATTACAGGCGTGAGCCATTGTGCCTGGCCTATTCTTTATTATTATTATTAACATATAAGAAAGAGACTCTCACTATGTTACCCAGGCTGGTCTTCAACTCCTGGACTCAAGTAATACTCCCACCTCAACCTCCCAAAGTGCTGGGTTGCTGATCTTTTGGAAGGGCCAATTTTTTTTTTTTTTAATTTTCTCCACTGCTTTTCTATTCCCCTTTGATATTTTACAAAGGCCTTCTGGAAAGTGAAGAGTTTGAGGTTAAGTAAATAGCAGTTTCCCACCCACCCCACCATTTAATAAATGACTGTATGTCTCGGATGGCCTGAAACAGTTCTATTTCATGATTATAGTCTTATTTTGAAATAATTTATTTTATTCTCAAAATTTTCCTGTTTAGATGATAAAATATATAGTCACCCTACCAGAAGCCCTGGTCTAAAACTGTGGACCTCCTGCATGTTACATCTAACTTCCTCCCAGCCTTTTCTGTTTGTGTGTTCTTAGGCTTGAGTTTTGGCCTAGGTACAAATAAAGTAAAAATGCAAAATAAGGACAACACAAATATCAGTTCAAAGAGACACTTGCAGTCAGAATCATGAGAAAGAGGCTTTTGAGAATGCTCATGTTAATCAACAAAAAAGTGAAAGAGTTAGTTTTCACTTGTTAACAACTTTCCCATGGGTTAGAGCCCTGTATCCTATTCTCCAACTGTGCCTCTGCATATACTTTTCCTGAATGTAGACGGCATGCCCCAGTACAACACCATCCCTTTGAAGGTAGAGGTATTTCTTTTCCCTTGAAAGAGGGGGTCCAGTTAAAAGGGCTTCAGAAAAAAATAGGGATTATACTCTACCCTTTGCCACTTGCTTCCCATCCCCTATCAGAGGATCTATCAGATGCCAATAATTCACTTTACATTCTGTCTGTTTCACAGTTTTCCCTATGCCCATATTCTCTAGGGAGCTGGAGACAGTTCTATGAGTACATCTATCTTCAGCACCTCTTTTCCTAACATATCTGAAGGCATACCGCAAACAATCAAATATATGTTATCAGTCATTGGAGTGTACTTCACTCACAACAGGCATCAGGGAATTGTATACCCAATATTTCTAGAAGTACTCTTCACTAATCATGGAGAATTAAACATATTTTAAGATACTTTGTTTTAATCCTAAAGTCTTTTTCACATACTTTATTAATCCAGAAATCCGATCTGTTGTGTTGACCTGATAACTGCATGTTATTCAAAAACTTCATTTTATTTTGATCAAACATGCTTATTTTTTTTCATGCCATACTGGTCTTTTGACTTTATTTAAAAGAGTGTATTTTAGGAACTGAAGTTTTAAAACACTTTCAAGAACTTGTTTGTTAACACGAATTTGCTTGACATCAAAGTTAAATCACAATGAAAAACCTGGTATGTTCAAGGTTTTCACTGGAACAAAAATGTTCATTAAAGGTGGGAAGAAATGTTACTGCAATAAAACACAATGATGAAATAAAGCTTCCTGAACACTATCAAGACAGTGGGACAGTGACTCAAGGCAATGGCATATATTTCATTTTCATAATGTAGTTCACAGAATAGCAGCTGACTTTATCCTTAGAAACACATTTTACGAACAGCAGCAATGGATTTTTAGCCCTGGTTACACCTACCAGGAAAATGACGCAACCATTATTCACCTCTTCCAACTATGGTTTTTACTGGCATCTTCTATGAGTTACACTTTGGCACTCTTCTACAACATCATCAGGCCACAAGCTCAGTCTAAATCAAATATTTTTACAAACTAAACAATCCAGTGCTAAAACCTACCTAAGTTACAAAGATCTAATGCTGTTTCCATTCCAAGGAATCAACTATTTTATACGGAAAAATGTTCTTACTCCATTAAAAGAAAAAAATGGTACTTTAAACCAAAAGAACCGGGCTGGCCAGAGCATTAGAAAAATCTAACCTGTACTGGCCACCAACTGACATATATAACCCACCATTTTCCAATCTCTGTATAGGCAATTTAGTTCATTTGCTATTGGGTCATTTAAATTGGGTTCACACAGGAAAAAAAAATTAAGTTTTATGGACATAGCCTTCACCTCTAACTCTAACACTCTTGCAAATGTGAGCCCCTTTCAAATTATTATTGCAAAAGAACAAGTGCATGTCCTGATAATGATAAATGAGTACCATTATCTCTGCATGTGGAAAGTATCTGATTTTCAAAAAGCTGAAGGAATGTATATAAGCAATGCAGGCAAACTAACCCACTAAAGCCAGCGAAATGTTCATTTTTTTCTACACTTGATCTCAGCCCGAAGGCCAAGAAGTGACTGAATACACCCTTTCCAGTGGCTCCAATTATCTCCCACTTCTTCCACCTCTGTCTATAGTTTTACCACATATGGGCTTTGTATTGGTCAACTGCTGCCAGAACCAGTAAAATATTACCTCCTCAATAAAACCGTAACTTCTTTGCTTAGAGGTGTTCTTTAATTATATCCGTCATTTACTTATTTAACAAATTAGTAGTGAACTCTTACTATGTGCCCAGTAATTTAAAGCATTGGGGATATATCAGTAAAAATAAACAACAACAACAAAAAACTCTCCTTGAGGAGCCTATATTATGAGGGGGTAGAGAAATGTCACAAATATAACAACTAAGTAAATAATATGTAGTATGTCAGTAGATCATACATGGTATGAGAAAGACAAGAACAGAGTAAAGGAAATCAGGAAGAGTTCTAAGGGAAGTTTGCAATTTTAAACAGGAAAGTCATGGTAGGCCTCATTAAGAAGGAGAGATTGAGTAAAGACTCAAGCTGCTGGGAAAGCACCTTTGCAAAGGTCTGGTGGCAGGAATCACTAAAGACATGCTCAAAGAACAGCAAGAAGGTCAGTGTGATGGAGAGTACAGTAGGAGGAGAGGTTAGAGAATGATGGAGGGGCTAGATCGCATAGGGCCTTGAAGGCCATCACTGTCAAGACTGGCTTTTCTCTAAGAGAAGCAAGACTCCCTGAAGAAAGCTATTGAGGGGACAACAGAATCACTTGACTTACGTTTTAAAAGGATCACTGTGGGATCCTGTGTTGAGAATAGGGTACAAAAATGAAATGAATTATGAGGCTACCTTAGTAATCTAGGCGAGAGATGATGGTAGCTTGGACCAGAGACAAACAGTGAAGGTAGTGATAAGAAGGCAAATTCTGGATGTATTTTGAAGTTAGAGCCAACAAGATCTCCTGACAGATTAGATACAACGTCTAAGAAAGAAACAGGAGGTGAGTATAAACTCATATTTGGCCTTAGGAACTGGAAAAGTGTTGTTGCTAGTGACTGATGTGAGAAAGACTATGGATGCAGCAGGTTTGGAGAAAGGGAAAGATCAGGAGCTCCATTCCGAACATGCTAACCTTATATGGTGAAATGCCATAATCCTTATACTACAATTTCAGTTAATTCTCCTCATCATAAAATTATATGTGGATTAAAAATGAATCTCTGCTTTTTTGTTTTTTAGGCATTCAATCTAAAATCGTGTTGCATATCTCACATAAAATACCTGTATCCATCACAGGATACTACTTCTCTCACTGGGTTAGCTGGAAATTCTAGTCCACTAATTAAGCATTAAGGAAAGTTCCTGCTTTTTTGGTAAGTTCCACTTACCAAAAATAAATATGCTTACAACTTCTTGTCCCCTAGATTCAAGAATAAAATAGCTCTGTAATCAGTGTCAGAAGAGCTGGAGGCCAAACCTTGGCTCTTCCACTTCCCTGTTAGGGGACCCTAACCTCTTCGGGTCTTACTGACAACATAAATTGGAGAAAATACCTACCTCACAGGAATGGTGTGAGATTACATTAAATGATGTAAGTGAAAAAATGTCATGGATTGTAAAGAGCTGTATCAATGTTAGCAGCTACTAATATTGTCTCTAGCCTTGCAAAAATTTTGCATGTGACTTCTTAATGTTTTTGCTCATTCATTCACTGATATATCCTACCATCTTACAAAAAAGAATGAATGTTCAAGACCAGCCTGACCAATGTGGCAAAACCCCTCTCTATTAAAAATACAAAAAAATTAGCTGGGCATGGTGGCGAGCAGCTGTAATCCCAGCTACTTGGGAGTCTGAGGCAGGAGAATCACTTGAACCCGGGAGGCAGAGGTTGCAGTGAGCTGAGATCATGCCATTGCACTCCAGCCTCCTGGGTGACAGAGTGAGACTCTGTCTAAAAAAAAGAAAAAGGAATGAATGAATGTAGATAAGACTCCTTTAAGGAATCTCAAACTGGTGAAAGACTTCCAAGAAGCTTTCTTGGGGTTTCTTCAGTTTTTCTGTCCATTCCTTTCCAAGACCTTTCTAGACAAGGATTACAAAAATGGCTTATCTTACACAGGTCAGATTCTATTATAGTGAATTCTACAAGAAGACAATTACTAAAATGAAAGAGGAAAAAAATCCCTGGTAAAGTTATAGGAGTTGGCACGATAAAGCAATTAAGCAGTGAAGAGTGGGCTATGTTACACATTACTAAAAAAGTCAACCAGGCTGATTCTAAAGTGCTACGGTCTAAACAGGCAGACTCTTAACAGATAACGTCATGGTGGCTCACACCTGTAATCCCAGCACTTTGGGAGGCCAATGTGGGCGGATCACGAGGTCAGGAGTTTGAGACCAGCCTGGCCAATATGGTGAACCCTCGTTTCTACTAAACATACAGAATTAACTGGGCATGGTGGCACACACCTGTCATCCCAGCTACTTGGGAGGCTGAAGCAGCAGAATCACTTGAATCCCAGGAGGCAGAGTTTGCAGTGAGTCAAGATTGCGCCACCACACTCCAGCCTGGGCGACAGAGCGAGACTCAGTCTCAAAACAAAAACAAAAATAAAAAAATAAAAAACAACAAAAGCAACAACAAAACAGATAACCTGTGGGGGACAAGAAGATTATCTATAGCAGGTGAGGGAAAACAGAGAGCAATGGAGATTAATTTCAAGGTCTTGTCCTGACTATTGTCAATTTACTTTGTAAAAATTTTGGTCTGACCCTGATGGCCCTTCATCCTTATTTATGGAGAAGACAAGGATATGCAGGTAACCTTTCTCAATCATATCTCCATACGCAGAGAGACTGGCAGATTTTGCTGACAAACGCAAAAGGTGGAGTCTAGGTTTCTTGTTAAATCTTAACAAGTTAGCAGCAGAACAGTGACTTGTGTTCTTAAACCAGCAAAATTCTGTGGGAAATAATCTCAATCTTTAACAACTTCCTAACCCTAACTAAAGGAGTCTGCAAGACTTATGAAGATCCTCTAGTTTTTCTTTCTCCAGTATGCTTTCTGACACATGGCACTTCTTTGTCTTTTTACTTTTTTTAAGATGGAGTTTTGCTCTTGTTGCCCAGGCTGGAGTGCAGTGGCACAATCTCAGTTTACTGCAACCTCTGCCTCCCATGTTCAAGCAATTCTCCTGCCTTAGCCTCCCAAATAGTGGGATTACAGGCACGTGCCAGCACACCCAGCTAATTTTGTATTTTTTTAGTACAGACAGGGTTTCACCATGTTGGCCAGGCTGGTCTTGAACTCCTGACCTCAGGTAATCCACCTGCCTCGGCCTCCCAAAGTGCTGGGATTACAGG